>JABFPB010007936.1:0-10533 GCA_022817645.1 Ceratoteleas bidentatus | reverse complement strand
ACACCTCATTTACACTGAAAATAAAATACCCATCATTTACACCAGAAAATCACGGTGTAAACTCAAATGCCAGGGAATGAACAAAGTTTAATTTTTGGTACGCCATATTGGATCAGTCATTTTCAATTTTAAAAATCTGAACTCAGATTCGTACTCCCAAATACTCCGTAAAAGGCGGGTAAGCCCACAGCTGAATTAGGTCCTTGAAACAGTGAATAAACATAGGTTGGATGCATAGCGTCCCACCGCAGGTGAAAGGGTTAAACAATGTGCCAACGATAAAATGTTGATGTGAGTATGGGCAATAATTAGAGATAATGTCACGGAAGAAGTTGTTAAAGTTGCAAACTATTTAACCCGCTATATTCAAATTCTTCAAAACTGCGGTATCAGTCATTGCAATTAACTGTGCTCTTGAACTTGTTAAATTTTCACTTATTAATAAATCTCCAGAAACCAGTGTTGTTTTCATAATTGGTGAAATGAAATTTAAAAGTTCTATTGAATGTTAGTTCCTGAAATTTTAGAATTATATTATCGTTCCAATATTTTGAATTAATAGGACTAATATTTTGTAAACGACATGCAGCAGGTTGATGAACAAAATGTTTGGCATCTTTTTATTAGAAAACAAATTTCGTCACAATTGATTTCATAAATGTTAACATTATCCATACAATGTATTTATAGTTTTAAAAGTTTCCTCAAAATTTAATATTTTTCGTCACACATGCACGTAAAGTGGAACATTACTTTGTTTCCGACACAAGAACCGGTAATAATTACTGCTTTTATGTTATATTTACATAATCTTACATAATCTTTTTTAGTCTTGTTCTATTACATAAACCTTCCTTTATACTTAAATTGCGAATTAGCATAATTATAGCACCTATTTTTAATCGTAATTTATGTACGGGAAAAACCGGAAAATTTAGGGAATTTTAGTATTCAATTGAATAGTTTAATCCCTGGTAAAAATAAACATATATTTCCATATGGGCAATATATTTCCAATAAATTGCCCATATAGGAAAACTCAGTATATTTCCAATATATTGCCAAAATATTGTCAATATATTTCCATTATATTGACAATATATTGGCAATAAAAAAACGTAATTTTATATTTGGTCACCCATCCGAGTATTGATTACGACCAATGTTGCTTAACCTCAAGTTCTACCTGTCACCATCTTGTCTACCTAAGCTAAAGTCGGTCACTTAACTTAATTCGCTCGATTTCAGCCTAATATAACACGGCAGCGGTTGGATGTATGGCAATTAAAAGTATTGCAAGTTTTCTAAATTTTCTTTTTACAATTAAGATGTAACCAATATATTGACCATATATTCCCAATATACTAAAAACATAATCCATATAATCGCAATATATTGAACATACAGCCCATATATTGGCAATATATTGAACATATAGTCCATATATTGGCAATACATTGCAATTGCAACCAATAAATTAACCATATATTGGCAACATATGGGAAATATATTGGCAATATATTTGAAATATATTGGAAATATATTGGAAACATATTGGAAACATATTGGCAATAAATTGGCAATATACTGGAAATATATTGGCAATATATTGCCAATATATATACATATATTTCCAATACATGTTTACTATATTGGAATTATGTTCAAGGTCTCGTCCTCGAGATATTGGAAATATCTAGTAGCATCAGCTGCACGATTCTTCACAACTATTTAAAAGAAGCTTCATTCCGCAAGAAATGGCCTGGGGTTAAAGCAGGTCCATCCGTGTGGTCATCATTGTGTTAGAGACTTAGGGAGTGAACCTCGAGCGTTAATATTGAACAATCACTTTATTTCCCGGCACAAGCCCGTACAGGTTCTGGACTAATCCGATCGACGCTCTCTCGCTAACGTCCCGTTTTTGTCTGACCTTCGCGGGGCCTGTAGCTCTGTCGCGGCGCACGCACATGCCTGCCAACCGCGTTCGAACGGAAAAAACATTCAAATGACTCTAACATTCGGTCAACCTGCTTTGGCTCGGTCCTCCGAGGGTGCAACGCAAACAATACAAATTTCACGACCACTGGCTACGCCTTGGAATTCACATACGCTCGTGATAGAAGTCGGGTCTTCGCCTCGTTCGTTTCGGCCTAACGCATTCCTCAACGGCCTGCTCGGCGCTACATTCGACTTCGGTTTCGTCGCGATTACAATCCTCGCGTTTGTCGTCGCCCTGATCGTCGCTACCCTCATCAACTTTACTCGTATCTTCGTCGCTTGGTGATTCTAAATCAAAGTTGTTTCGCCAGATTTTAAGTTGGCTGGCGTGCGCTGTCAGCCTTCGCTTAGACTGTCGTTTTGCGACGACCGGCTTTATCACATACGTGTTAGTCGAAATCATTTCAGTGACTACATACGGTCCTCGGTACCGAGGTTGCAACTTCGTACTTTCGCCGGTGGCAACCGGATGCACGGACAGATATACAATATCCCCTACCTCGAAAGTTACATGAACGTTGCGCTTTCCATCGACCCTTCCCTTGTACTCGCCTTGCGCATTTTCGATCGACTGACGCGCCTTCTCCTGCAGTACCTGGGGTTTTTCGTAGGTCTCGTTTCGCTCGGTCAGTTCGCGCTCGAGACCGTCCGAAAATCGCGGAAGATATCCGAAAAGCAATTCATACGGCGCTTCTCCCGTTGACTTGTTTACCGTAACATTAATGTCCCGGTCACCGGCGGACCTCATCGCCGACACCAACGTGCGATTCAGTCGTTCGACCAACCCATTAGCTTCGGGGTGCCGACTCGAATTTAGCGTATGTCTGATGCCATACTTGGCGCAAAACTCACGAAAACACTCAGAGGTGAAGGCCGTCCCTCTGTCACTCACGATACGGTTCGGCGCTCCATAAAAAGGCTAATAAGCTGCTCCAGCTGCTTCACCGTCGCGGAAGAGCTCGTGTTCTTCACCGCTCGCAAGAATACAAACTTTGTGAGATTGTCGATGGCGCCAAGCACATACTTGTTGCCCCCCTTAGAAGTCGGAAACGGACCGACGTGGTCTACGTGTATAACGGCAAAGGGTCTTTTCCCAGCAGGGATCGGAGTAAGCTCGCCCGCTCTCGGACCTGTCGCCTTCTTACTCAGAATACAAGGCAGACAGTACGCGATATGCTGCTGCACATACTTCCGCATGTTCGGAAAAAAGTAATATAGTTTCATCCGCGTCAACGTCTTTTCTAACCCGAAATGACTGGATAAGTCATGATACTTTATTGCCAAAGTCTTACGCATAGAGCTTGGAACGACGTACAATTTAACGACCTTGTCTCCGTTCTTCACTTCACGATACAGGAGACCCCCGACGAGACATACTGGTCAACCGCACTACGTTCCGATTTGGTGCGCTCGTTTCTCGGTTTTTCCAGAATCTCAATAAGGCGCTTCAACCGCTCGTCCGTGCGCTGGTGGACCAGTATCTCGTTCTCACTCTTTACTATCTATAGTACTTCGGCGTTTGGCAAGTCGCTACGGTCTGCTTCGATCAAAGGAGCACGCGATAAAGCATCTACATGACGCATCAAAACGCCCTTTCGGTGTCGCACCTCGAAATCTTACTCGTTGAGGTATGTAAATTTATTGTCGTAACGGACTTGACAGTCCGTTACCACAATAAATTTCGTGGACATCAAGAACGTGCGCAGTCGCCCGATAGCCCAAACCACTGCCATCAACTCCAATTTACTCGAGTGGTAGCGCGACTCGACCTCCGTCGTCCGACGACTGATCGCGTATACCAAGTGCATGACACCTGCTTCGTCGGCCTGCAGCAGCATGGCCCCAAGCCCCTCGGAACTCGCGTCTGTGTGTAGCTCGGTTATCGATGCGGTCGGCGTAAACACACTCAACACCGGGTCGGTTGTTAGCTTCTCGCGCAACGTTACAAAAGCTTGCTCGCAGTTCTTCGAACATACGAACGCAACATCCTTACGGGTCAGGTTTGTTAAGGGCGCGGCTATTTTCGCGTAACCCGGCACGAATCATTTCAAGAAACTAGTTATCCCGAGAAACCGACGCACGCCATGAATATCCTCGGGCACCGGAAATTTCGCGATCGCGTCAACCTTCCCCAACCCGGGCCGAACTCCCTCTGCGCTAATTCGAAAACCGAGGTACTCAACTTCTCGCATCCCGAATTTACACTTACTCAGGTTGAGTGTTAATCCTGCGCGCAGCAACGCCGACAGTACCTCACCCAACCGCTTCAGCAATTCGGTCCAATCGCTGGCTACAACTAGAATGTCATCTAGATAGAACAAGTGTATTGTGTTACGCAAAGGCCCCAAGGCTGCCTACATCACCTTCGAAAAATAAAAGGGTGCGTTCATTAGCCCGAACACCGCCCTAGTGAATTCTCCGGTACCGTCCGGGGTAATGAACGCAGTCTTAGCGCGCGCCTCTGGCTTCAGTGGCACCTGCAAGTAACCATGCGCCAGATCAAGCACCGCAAAAGTCTTCGCCTTCGCCAGAATTTCCATACACTCGTCCATGCTAAGAAGGGGGTAATGAATTCGTTCGGTTTGTGCATTCAAGCGCCGGTAATCCATGACTAAACGCGGTTGTCCGTTTTTCTGCCTGACTAATAGCACTGGACTAGCGTACGGAGATACGGTATCTGTAACTACGCCTAAACGCTTCCAATTATCAACAATCGACTTAATCGTATCGCGCTCGGTTCGGGTCGCCTTGTATGGATTACAACTCACGGGTACGGCGTTTGGCTTCTCGACGATGTCCATCTGAAGTAACTCGGTGCATCCTAGCTCGCTGTCTTCTTTGGCGATGGCTCTTCGGTTGACGTTGAGAAGGGACACCAGCTCGGCGCGTTGCACCTCCGTCACCGTAGAGTCGACGATCACCTCGTCCGCAGATACTGCTTCCCAGCGCAGTTGTTGTTCCGGAACGTTCTGGATACCGTAGACTCTCGGACCCAACAGCTCACCCGCCTGGACCATCTTCTTCTCAGCAGTGTAATTGATGGCGCCCAAGGACACGGTTGCGCCGCCAACTTGCATGTCGAGAAAGTTGACACTTCCCGGGGATAGTTCTGCGTCTTGACCTGCAACCGGTTGTGTGGCTCCGGACGAGCAGTCCACGTTGAAGTGTTCAAGTTCTGCTTCCGTCGCCGAACGGAAAATCAGTTTGTCCCCCATCTTCAAGTACATGACATGCGGTTGATCAGTGAAGGTGCGTCCGACGATGGCTTCGTAGGGTTGAACGTTGTCCGGGACCACTCGCATCAGGATGTCCTTCACCTCGACGCTGTCCACGACTATGGTTGCACGAACTACTCCGCACGAACGAACTACATTGTTGTTGGCTCCAAATCCGCGAAGTTCGCTGGTCACTGGCTCCAGTGGGAACCCTTCGCGCAGCACCGCAGTCGCCGAAATGGTAAAGTCCGAGCTGCCTGGATCGATGAGTGCCATGAGCTGCCTGCCGTTGACCGAGATCGTCTTGATGTATTTCTCCAGGTCGCTTCCCTTTGGCCCCAACAGGTTCACCGCTCCGGCTCGCAGGGGTTCCGGCTTCGTGTACTCCTGGTCGTCGTGGCCCGCGGTTTTGCACTTGCCGCAGTGCTTCTGCTTTCGGACTTCAGGACACCTTCTGGCGAAGTGTCCCAGTTTAGAACAGTTGAAACACTTCACCGAAGATTTTTCTAGATCCGAAGTACGGGGTTTTCCCTCCATCTTCGATTCCTGTTTGTCCGAGTCGATATTCTGGAAATTCTTCTTATTCTGATACGGGTTGCGACTTGGCTGTCTGTGTCTATTGTTCTGCTGTCTGTAGAGTTCCGCCAGCGTGCGCTCAAACTCCATCATGTCAGCGAACAGGTCGTCCTCGTCTTCGTAGTTGCCGGCAGAGACATGTAACGCCATATCTCTCAAACGAAGTCCTGAAACGACGGTTTTCTTGATCTCGCGGAAGGTCAGGTCTAGAGGTCGACACAACCTAACCTTGTCTTGGTAATACGCTGCTACATTCTCGTTATTCTGTTGCACGCGCATGGACATCCGATCCATGGCTTCCAGTAAGTCCACCTGGGGTATGAAGGTCTTCATAAATGCGGCGCAGAAATGATCCCAGCACTGGAAATCACCCCGTCTTCAAGTACCACGACCGCGCAGCACCCCGAAGTTGACAACCCACCGTCTTACAGATGAAGACGTCCGGCCAGCGATGCATCTTCGCGGTGACCTCCACCTGCTTCCGCCACAACCTGTCTTCGGTAGCTCCACTTTCCCCGTTGAACTCCCCGATCGATTTCGATAAATCGGGCATTACATGATAGTCGCGGTGTTCGACACAGTTACGTTCCGGACGCTGTATTAGAGTAGCGTTCTGGTAGAGCAGTTGCTCCATGAGTCCTACATGCCCCACTCGCGTGCGCGTGATTTGGGTCTTGCCACCCGAACCCGGGGTTAGGTGGGCGGGGATCGCTTCCGTTTTGTGGTGGCATTGTGCGTCGTTGCGGCATTGCGAAATCGCCATTGAACTGTTGCGGAATTTCGCGATAGTCCCCTCCAACTCTACCGTTATTCGGCGCGTTCACAAACGGTGCGTTTCCGAACACGGGTCTCTGCACGGAAAAGTTCGGCTGGACTGTTTGGTAAACTAGCGGCGCGGCGACGAGCGTATCGCGCTGAATCGCGGCACCATTTTGTCCGAACACTAAGGCTGGTGGCGCATCTGCGAATGCGGCAAACTGACCGGCAGTGCCCGTATGCTCGACCCGGCGAGCAAACGACGCGTCACCGAACGCGTTGACCTGGTTAGTCATACCAGGTTGCTCGTACTGGCGAACTTGCGGCGCGTCTCCGAACGCGTTCAACTGTCCTACGAATCCTGGTTGCTCCAGTCGGTGAGCCCGTGACGCGTCTCCGAACGCGTTGGCCTGATCTGCGGTGCCAGGTTGTTCAAACCCATGAGTACGCGACGCGTCTCCGAACGTGTAGTTCTGCTCTTGAACGCCAATTTGACTGGTCTGGCGGTTACCTGATGTGACGGCATCTTGATTAGGATTCATGAGGTTACCAGCTACGAAAGAGTTCCGAGGTAACACCGTCTGATCGAACTTCAGAGTTGAGTCGAACCTCGCAGATTCGTCGAACGAGGGTTCCTGGGAGATGATGTCGCTGGCCGCTCCTCCGGTAGCGCCAGGCAAAGGAAGTTCCGTACTATTCATCGGATAGGCAGGGTTGTGACCCCGACCGCGTCTTTTCGGAACTTCTCTCTTCTGCAATTGACGCTGGAAGGCCTCGAACGCATCCTCAGGATACGGAGATCGATACGCCATTGTCTCCAAACAAATGGCGGCGGCCTCCTCCGTTGTTCCGCGCGTATGCGGTCGATCGGAAACAGGCGAGAATCGGCGAATCCTCACCCCACACCTAGTTGTTAGAGACTTAGGGAGTGAAACTCTAGCGTTAATATTGAACAATCACTTTATTTCCCGGCACAAGCCCGTACAGGTTCTGGACTAGTCCGGATCGACGCTCTCTCGCTAACGTCCCGTTTTTCTCTGACCTTCGCGGGGCCTGTCGCTCTCTCGCGGCGCACGCACATGCCTGCCAACCGCATTCGAATGGAAACATTCAAATGACTCTAACACATAGATTATTTTTATCAAGATATTTATTAGTAAAAATAAATGCTGATTTCAGGTCTATTCAAAGTCATTCTAGAATGGAGAACGAACCTGTCGACAGGGACAAGTATTATGCAAAGTTTTTTCTGAATTTTATTCTAGTTGTATATCTAAAATACATATTATATATATAATGGTTATAGGGAAGAATATAAATATGTATACGTAAAATATTTACTTTTTATTAATTTTTTTGCTATACAATTTTTTTCGTATCGTTTGGAATCTCAATTTGTGTTATACAGTATCCTTCAAAGATTAAACAAATATTTTAATTGTTAATTGCAATTAATATAAATCATGATTAACAGTAATTAATAATTACAGCTCTTCTGAAGATCATCTTATGCGTAACGAACAGCCCGACACGAACAGGTATTATTTTACGTTATTCTCTCAATAATGCAGTAATCCTTAAGTTTAATTTTTTTTAATAATGCAGTCTATAGTGATTTATTTATGATAAATCATTAAACAATTTTCTTATAAATCAACGATTTATATTACGGATGCTGTAGAATAATGTAATCATAAATCGTCTCACTAAACTTCTCACGCTTGTTTTCCAATCTCAGAATGTTCTGTCTCAAATTGATTGAAAGTTCACACTAACAACTGTCCCTCTCATTTCTGTACACATGTTTAGGGAATTGTAATTTGGCATTTAATTAACTGCAAAAGTTTCAATTTTAGTTATATTAATACATAAGACAAACGAATTATATCTAATAATAACATTTTCAGGTCGACTACGTGCGTTATTTGGGAGGATTCGACTGCAAAGCGGCTATTAATATAGCGTTAAAAAAAATGATTAAAGATGAAGTGTTGCAGATGTTTACCTGGTATGGCATCCAGGAACGAGGACAGATAATAAAGTTGTCCATCCGACGATCAAAACTGATCACCATATTATTTGGTAATATTTTTGACACTATTTGTGTTAAGGGGACTCTCCACGAAAATGGCTTCTTTCGTCAATTTTAATGCAATCACCTTGTATTTTTGCTGTTTTGTCGAATTTAGATCCCTTAATAATAATCTGTAGCGAAAATCCCCCAAAAATCAATTGTTTATAATTAATTGACAAAAAGATGTAAAAAACTCCAATTTTCAAAAAGTTAGTGGGAGCTCAAATTGCAAGCAATTTTATTGTTTTTAGCGCCATTTTGTTTGTAACTAAAAGGAGAATAAAAATTATGGACGGATTTTTTTAAACTATGACCAAACAAAAGTTATAAACATTAATGTGAAAAAATGCCAAAACATGTCCAAAAAATGGGTTCTTTGGACATTTTTTTCTTTATTGTTCATAACATCGCAAAAAACTATTGTTAACACAATCCGTCCACATTTTTAATAGAGAATTGAATTCCGAACAATTTAAAAAAAAGTAAATGGAATGAAAATTGGGTTTTAAAGCCAGAAAAGGGTGTTATAAGCCTTGAAATCGATGTGCATTATTATTAATTTTATGCATTTTTAACGAATATTAAAAAAAAGCATCATCTGAAAAAGCACATTTTAAAGTATCTGTACGCGCAAAAAAATAATTTTTCATTTTTTGCGTGGACAATTTTTCACTTTTTTCATTTTTACATGGAGAGTCCCCTTAACTATGTAATATCCCCTTAAATATATACTTATACTTATAACTTTACTTAACTTTAATGTTTTATCTACATCTGTTACAGTTGCAACAAACACAAGCAATTTTTATGAGCCGATTTCTTATAGCGAATGGGTTTATCACATGAAGCAGGCTATTCGTAATGCTCAACAACGCCACAGGTCTAAACTTAATAAAGGAGCTTCTAACCGCTCACGAATCGTTTTCAATAACGATGCAGTTTTTGGAGATGAAGAGTAGCGTTCGATCAACCACGTTATGAAGCGTACGCGATTACTGACTCGTACCGATTTGAATATACACTCGAGACTCTCACTGTTAACGTCGTCGGGACCGGAAATTTCTCACTATTAAGGCTATGTCTCAAGCGAAGAGCAAGTTCGAATCGGCGGTTTGGCGCGAAAGAAATGTTTCGTTAATTAAATAAAAAGTAGTTTTCCAGGAAGCCGGAAAATCCAGCATATTACGATTCTTTCAAAGCCACCGAATTCAGGCAATTTTTGCTATTTTCAAGCATAGTTGTTTTGCGTGGAATTGTACCTGAAGAAGAATATTTCAACTTTTTATTACTTCATGCAGCGATGCGATGCTTAATTTATTACCACGATTCTAACGAACACTTATTGTTTGCACGGATTGCTATAAACAAGTTTGTGAAACAAAGCGAAATAATATATACCCCATCATTTGAATCATACAACGTTCATGGATTGTTACACGTAGCAGATGATGTTGTAAACATTGGTGGTTCTCTTGACACTTTTTCTGCTTTTCCTTAATAGTGAGATTATTAATAGTGGGAGTCTCAATAGTGGGAGTCTCGAGTGTACTCGATTGTTTAAAATCCGATATTTCCACAATGTGATCGCTTTCTGCAAATATAATTGTGTAAAAGAAACTTGATGTTAAGTCGTTATATTAAGTGATTTCGAAAATGTGCAACCACGTTAATATCTTTGTTACTAAAACAAGTCTGTTTGTCTGGCTAACAAATAATATTTTAGTTGTACATTTCCAGCATAAATTTCATTTAAGGTGATTCTTCAAGTCTGGAGTCTCGAAGTTAGTGTCTTTTTATTTTATTATTCAGAAGTTCATTTTTACATCTTTTAATTATATTTTGGCAATGGGAGATTACATTCCATGCAAAAGAGTTCACTTTTATTCATAATTGTGATCTGACAAACCGTACGCG
>JABFPB010007935.1:0-10552 GCA_022817645.1 Ceratoteleas bidentatus | reverse complement strand
AGCAATAATTAGACTAAGATGCTCCATGCTGAATCGCACAGCATATGGAATTCCATCTGCTGTGCATCCATCCAAAACTTGCTAACAGGTTGAAAGTTCAGTGGGTAGCTTCGATTCACCAAGTGAAGAACGTCGCTATCCACCGGCAAACTTCACAGTCCATCCCACTTCTGAATGTTATTAATATCAGTTTATTTCATACTTTTTATTTTTATAACGTGGTCAATTTGAGAACTGTAATTATACAGCTCAACTGCGAGGTACTGTGCTGCATACTCCACTTCATACGACCTAATCGAATTGATATCGACCGTCGTATCATTAGCGAAATATAAATTGAATGTGCCCCAAAGCACCAATAAATTCTTTGCTGCATCAGTGATACTATACCACTGCGCTATATCATCCATTATCAGGTCATCCTGGAGTGTAGCATGTGCAGCGTACTGATAGCACAATTTCAGTACACATGCGCAAGTTTCTCCTGGATATACATCTGGGATGTTATCGTGTTTCATGCATGACGTATGTTTTACTGTAGAATTACAATTTTTTAACACCAGACACGAATATTGGATAAGCTGCGTAACCTCAGCAGTGAAATTACACCCTTTTAGTCCTCCAATTAAGTATGTGTTCTGCGACGATATGTATTCATCGTTATTAGCTACCTCTTGGGGTATGTCTACATCATCATTGGACTTAACCTTTTGGTATAGTTTTCGTAGATACAGAAATGCTTCAACAAATAACGTCTGTTCTTTACCATTATGAGCAATAATTAGACTAAGATGCTCCATGCTGAATCGCACAGCATATGGAATTCCATCTGCTGTGCATCCATCCAAAACTTGCTAACAGGTTGAAAGTTCAGTGGGTAGCTTCGATTCACCAAGTGAAGAACGTCGTCCATCCTGGTGACTGTGTATCGTAGATTTTGTTCTTGAATCTAATCTCTCTGAAGTATAGAAATGAAGTTCACCTCGATGAGATGCTTCAATTCGTATTTTAGTAACAGTTTTCACATCTAATGCTTCCACAGATTAAAATATCTGTCGCTTTATTTCTCCAAAAACATTGAAAGACAGTGTTACTCGCGACATCGTAGTACGTCTTAATCCCTTCAAATTTATGTCCAAACATAACAATTGTTGTTCGTGGAGGTGGTCGACGGTCACCTTGAAATTGAGATTTATTCTGAAATCTTCGCTCATTTCGTTTCATTTTTGCTGTGTTTTCTTAGTGATTGATTTGTTGACAAATTTTTGTCCGGGATGTTACCCTCGCTGGAGTCTTGCGGCTGGATACTTTCACCCAGAATCGAGGTTAGGAATCTTTTGGAATGTAGCTGCTCTAAGATTAGGTTTTGATGCTAGGGATACATTAATGGAAACACAGTTGATTAAGCGAGGGATTCTCATACTTGCAGGAAGTGGTTCAACAGCAAGCGTGTTACACAGAGAGTGCCACCTGTTCCGGAGAAATCCTTCCAAAGACTCCGGGCTGGGCTTATGAGCAAGAAACAAAAGCATACTTCCTGATATTGTTACAACCCACCTCTCTCTCCTGTCAAAGACTGTCATCCCAGTTAGCTTAGAGAAAGTAGGCCAAGTGGCCTCGAATCTAGTTTCGAGTGTCCCCTGGTCTATTTCCTCTATCGTTATACTTATCCCGTACTCTTTGGCAGCTCGAGCAACTCCCCGATTGTTCTGCAAGTTCATTGTCTGCACTTGCAGAATATTTATCAGTTTCACCAGCGCACATGAACATAACAAAGTGTGCAAAAACTCCTGATTGATGCACCCTACTTGATTGGACAGGCTCATTAGTAGGTGAGAGTGATCTCCTACCAGCATACTAATAGTGTGTTGCCGATCAATCATCAGATTTTCTAACGCATATACTTCTGAGTGTATCTGGTCTTGGTTGTGAGTGAGAGATTCTACTGCCGACTGGATGCTCTCTTGCTCTACCATGCAGTGGTACTAAATCTACTTTTCGAGTCATACGCCGCATATATGACACATGCGGCATTCATGTCCACAATTCTAGGTGCAAGCATTCCAGCCTCAACTGGGACGTACAATAATCGCGTTTCACTCGAATATCCGACCGGAGTTTCATTGAAAGCCCCGATCCTCACAAAAATCTATCGAATCTAATCTGTAGATCTGCCTGACTCTCCCCGATATTAGCTTTTCAGCACTCATCCGCCATACTGGCCATAAACTACAGTGAAGCAAATTAGTTGTATATATCTGACACATGCGGCATTCGTGTCCACAATTCTAGGTGCAAGCATTCCAGCCTCAACTGGGACGTTCAATATGTCATGGAGAGTGGAGGTGATATTCCAAAAAGTGTCCGTCGTCGCGAGACGGTCACCCCAGGAACACACTCTCGCATATATGAATCCAGTCATGACCGAACGAAGGGAATCATTAATCAGATCCATGTGTATATTGGATAATCTTTCCTTCTTGCATCACTTTCCCCATAATTCTAAACCCAAACGATAACATAATGAACATCGAGTTTATCAAAGGCGTATTTGCGGATCCCAAAAAAACTTTTTCAGTCGAACTTTTTTTAAAAAAGTTCGACTTTAAAAAACTTTTTTTAAAAAAGTTCGACCGCTTCGACCGATGCCCTAAGCAAGAAGGACGTGCCACCGGGCTCGCGATCCCATTTGAATTTAATACAACATATAACAGGTTGATAGATTCTCCCATAAGTGCAGAATCTGGCTATGGTCGATTTAGAGTGAAATAATTATTAATATTGTTTTTATTAACAATAATACTAACTCCGTGGCAGCAGAATCTCACTTTAATCGGACTGAAACGGTGCGATCGAAGCTACAATTCGTCTAAATGAACTAAATTGCCTGAGTAGTTGGCATTACATACGTACTAAGATCGTACTAAGATCGTCCAAGAAGTCATTTAGATGTTTTAATTATTTTTCTAAGAATACACTTGTTATGAATTACAATTATTGTAATTCATTGATAATTGTAATAATATTTTCGTGTAAATAGTGCCGCGATTTGTTAGAATAAATTTACAAGGATAAATTATTTCCTACTATTAGCACGTTTATATTTCGATATTTTAAACGTTTTACACGAAAATCGCGATTCAGTTTGGTTTTTCAAATTCTCAGTCGAAATTACTATTTTTGGAGAAGATGATCAACGAGTACATTCCTCGTGTGAAAATACTCGATCTCGAATCAGAACGCCTCGAGTCCATCCCGGTAATTTTTCATACTGACCGTCGGGACAGAGTTGAGGGATCAACGTTTTAATTATATAGTTCGGCCCAAAGCTCACCAAGTAGCGTCGAATGCGGAAGAAGAGAAAAGACCAACTTGCCGGATTTCTAACGAATCATTGTTTCCCGATTACTTATGACTTTTCGATTTCGTCAAATGACTTCAACAGTATTACCAAGAATCGTATTGTCCAACCACCCAGCTCCAATCTCTTTCTCTTCTTTCGCCTTTAC
This sequence comes from Ceratoteleas bidentatus, assembly GCA_022817645.1. Classification (NCBI taxonomy): domain Eukaryota; kingdom Metazoa; phylum Arthropoda; class Insecta; order Hymenoptera; family Scelionidae; genus Ceratoteleas; species Ceratoteleas bidentatus. The sequence continues at coordinate 7,043 of JABFPB010007935.1, read as the reverse complement.
CTTGTTAAAAAATCATTTTACCGCAAATTCGTCCGCGAACCACAATAATATTTAATAGCCGTTAGCAGCGAAATTCGTCACAAACGCAATCCGTTCGAAAGAAAGAGAATAATTTTTTAACAAGGTTAAATGTGATACAAATGAGGAGGAAACCTGTATACAATAGGCGTTAAGTGTAAATGTACATTAAGCGAACGCGTGAGAACAAGCATGTACAAAGTGACTCACTGATACCCACAAACACACCAGCTATGGACCACTGCCGTGCGTGTAACCGTGAGTTCGTTTTTTTTCTAGACGAATAGTCGGTCATTACGAATAGTTCATGTTTACGCTGCTGCAACTACTATTATCGCGAGTCCGCTACGATTTTATTCTATAGTAATCATTGTAGGATCTCTAGTAGCGCGCTTTTGCGCGGTGAGCGCCACCGTCGTGTACATAGTTAGTCGACTATTCGAAGCAAACAAACAAATAATGAATTTTGCGATTCAGATGGGAAGCCGTTGCGTTTATTGCGTGACGGCGAGTCCGCCGGGACTCGCGTACCCGGACTTTGTCTTATAAGACACTTGCGTTTCCCGAGTCTTTCGATTCGAAAGAGAGTACACGCCGTAAGGATCTAAATACTATGTATATTATACGCGAACGGAACAAACGCGACATCTGTTTTGTCACTTCGAAGCACTGCCGAGGTTTCACTGCCGGGATTTCGGGTTATAGTGATGAAGTAAAAGGAGATCGAGTGGCGCCATCTATGAGATTAAAAGACTTTGATTGAGAGGAACAGGGGTAGATAGTTTTTTGCATTCTGCATTACACGGAATTTGAAAATGGATGGGATTGTTATTTATTAGTTTTGTTAGTTTTCAGAAGGCAGGAAATTCGGGTAGTAAAATTGTAGGGAGTATAGATTGTTCTCATTGGACGTTTTAAAAATGTCGAATGTTGAAAATTTGTTCAACTATACCATTGAGTCATTTTCCTCCAATTAATTTTCGTTAATTCGAGTTTTTTAGGTTTATATAAACAATTACATATTTATAGAATGTAAAGAATCTTTAACTGTAGGCAATTTCAAATTGTACTTTCTTTATTATAATTTTATTTGCAAGCAAATTTTTTTGCATTACAATTTTGACAATAATTGAATGTTTTAAATTGTTAGTGAAAGTAAATAAATTTTGTTGAACTATAAATTAGTGTATGCCTTTACTGACGAAAACGTCAGTATTTAGTTAAAAATATCAGTGAAAAACAATCATTGAAATGCGATATTTATTGTAAATGGTGCTTTTGCACTAAAAAGCGTCTAAATTGGGACCTTTTATAGACAATTTTTAACAACGCCTTAGAACCATCGCAAATATTTAAAATTGTACGTAGGCACACAGTGTCCTACATTTAGAGTTCTTATTTAGAATGTCGAACTTTTTCAAGTTTGAATAATAAATCGACGTTAAATATAATTTTCACGATTGTAATCTTACGTAGCCGAATTCGACTTTTATTTAATACCTAAAAGCATAAATTAAATTATTTCGCGTATACTAGAAATTCTATGCTAAGTAGATGGCGCCACTCATGTAACATCGATACTGATCTAGTAGTTCTAGGGCCAATTGTGATCGTATCACTGCCGAATTTCACGGTTAACTGGCACTCGATCAGTATCTGCTATTTATTTTGCTTTCCGACTTTTCGCTCCTAGTATTATACCATCGTCCACGGACAAGCGTACGATAATTCGAGTCCCAATGCAATCATAGGATCTCTCAGCGATTCGCGTAGATGACGCTTTCGCGACCAAACAATTGTTCGCCGAGCTCGAATCGAGTTCGTGGCTAATCCACCAATGTCTCGCGAATCAGCGCCATCTACTCCGTCTCGTCACTCTTCGACCGAAACTGCAAGCTGTTCAATAAGAAACTGCCTTTCTCACAAACGAAAAGCCGTCATACATGCAACATCCGTTTTTACTGCCAAAAATGAACAAACGCGTATACGCGCAGCCAGCCACTATCTCTCTCTTTCTCTCTACAGATCACCCGAGCGACGCGCAATTAAGACAAAATCGGGCACGAAAATCCTTGTAACCGGAGTCGCATTGAAAATGATTCGAAGATGTTTTCAATAAGTTGTCAAATTGAAAATTTCTTGAAATGTTAGATTTGAGATTCTGGTTTTAATATTAGTCAAACATTTTGTACGCATTAAAGGGTTCAAATCCCAGCGATGGAAAATTTTTTTCTTTTCTAAGTTGAATACGATTCGATCACTTTGAATCCCAGATTAAAAAACGTGAAATCGTGCTGAAAGTTTCTTCAAAATGACAATCTCTTTCAGTACCGCTCCGGTTTCTTGGATAACGTCCAAAGTGACCGGAAATCGAAGCAATCGACCGCGCGTTTGGTGGTGTCGTCGCACCCGCGTAACCACGACGACGCTTGATCTCGAAATACTCATTCGAATTGTTCTCCGGATCAGGAAACGTCTCCCGGTGAGATCGCATGGGCTTTCGAACGCAAGGGAACCGAAGTGCGAGCCGTGTCCGACGAATTCTCTTCGACTCCCACCTAGAATCGTTAGTCGTAAGACACGATAGGTGTCGCTGCGAGCGGCACTTGGAAGACTGTCGTGCGATGCCCGTCCGCGCATCGCATTCATTACCGTTAGCGTATCTCATCTTCTTTTCCTCACCTTGATTCATTTCGCAATTGGTGGCGCACTTATCGTCATGACACACCGTAACTTTGGAACCGAGCGTCGCGTTTTGAGGCCCGCGAGCGAGGACTCGAAAGTCGGACTTGCGTTGAACGAAAACAAACGATAAGAAGAAAGATGACAAGGAACGACTGTCGAAACGGTATCACGGCGTTTCGATCGCGAGGACGATTCAGCGTGTGCACGTTTAGTTGGTAACTCGTTAGGCTTAGGCGACTTGGAGCATAAAGTGGCGTCGCGATTTTCTGGCGCGCGATTACGTAAGCTAAGGGAGAGACCTACTCTGACGCGTTCGTCCGTTCGAGTACTTGTATTTGTAGAGAAAAGGAACAGAAAACGGAAAAACTGAAGAAAAAAATGGTAATTAGAGTGCTTATTGTACATAGCGCATCCCGAAAATTAATTGTAAATCTCGGGAAAACAAAAGAAAGGGAGAATGAGATTTTTGTAGACTCAACGAACCCGGGTAAATGTGCGAGCGGGTCGCGACGACGACGACTCCGTACGGAACAGAAAATTCTAAATAACGATAGGCGCGAATTGCGAATAAATGCGAGGGGATGGGGAGGGCGATTTCCATATTTTTGCACCAAAGTTCGATTTTCCAGATGACACACGCGTCCTCGAATCTTATTCTCAGACTTCGCGCGAGCTTTCTTTTGTATTCTTCGGCATCGAGTTTTGCGTTCGTAAACAAGCCAAAACATGAGTAGTTAGCTTTCGGGTTTTCGGACGTCTTAATTTAAGACGCTTTTTTACGTCTTTTGTAAAAAACTATTTGTAACGAATCGAATTCGACCGAGTCCTTGTTGTATATTATATATATTTGTATTGCGCAGGTATATTACATACAAATATATATAAATATGAAGTATATGATACATGTATTTGTATTTGTAATCTCGTAAACAAAAGCACATTTACGTCGTTGGTAATGAGACAAACAAAGAGATGGTAGAAATTGCAAAACGAGAAAGCAAAGGGGATTAAAAACGAAAAAATGTATTTGTCATTTTGTACAGTTACGGAAAATGGTAAATTGCGTGTCTATTTTTGGAGGAAGCAATAACGGCTCGACTGTATTTTGCGATTCAGGCAATAGGTGTTAACAGACGAATAGAAAGCGCATTTACTATGAACTCTGTGTAAATTGTTGTAAAAAAGCTATGACAAGATAGATTATATTCAGAATTACAGTAACCATATGAATTTTGAGCGATGGAAGGAGATGCGACGAAAAATGTCAAGGGACGTTTTATTAATAAAGAAGAAGTAATGAAAGAGTGTTTTGTTATGTTGAATTATTTAATCCTACAATCACCATAAAAAGTTTCGATAAATATATAGTCATGTTCATTGAACTAATGGAATTCGTGTTAATAGCTCAATTCATAACTTTTCATAAACAATATTCCACAGGAATTCTATAAAATTGCTGATGCATGTTTCCTAGTGAGCTTTTTCCTATGAAAGACTATGCGTCTTGTACCAGGAATATGCAGTAACTGCGGAGTAGAGATTTGCCGGGTCAACGATCATACAGAATTCAACAAATTCAAAAAAGTTTTAATGAACTTTAATAATAATTTGTAATTATCAAAAATTTAAAAGATAGAAAATGGGGCTGTTGAAATAAAAGTTTAATTATGAAAATAGTTAAACACTTGAAAAATTAATAATTTAAAAAAATGTAATTAATTGTAACAAATTAAAAAAAATGTTTCATGATAACAATTTTTAAGATGATTATCATTAAACATTTTTGGTTCGATGGTCTAGTGGGTAAGGTAATCGCTTTATTTTGCGATGTTGGTCGGGATAAGGAGTTCGATTCTCGGTGACGGTGGTTCTTTGTCAGAATACTTAGACATAATTTGTATGTAGGAAAAAATTCCTTTCCAAACAAATATCGTGTCAGGAAAAAATATCTTTGAAAACAGAAAATTTCAATGGGGGGATTTTTTTTAATTCTTCGAAAAAATTGTATTTTAAAATTGAAACTATTCCCGTTTATTATTTGTCCAACATAACAAATATTCTACGAGTATATATACAATATTTGAACTATGAACGAAATTCAATTCCAAAATGTTTTACAGACATTAAAAATTGTTCAAATATAATATTTCCAGATACGGATGTAGGTGTTGGTAAGTGATAAATGACCCAAATGCGCCAGGCTCCAATAAAAAACGGCTCATATTCAAAATCCGAATAATAAGTGTTAAATCGTTTTCAAATCTGCAATGTTCTCCTTGTCGGTAATATCGCATCCGTTCAGACCGACGAGTTCAATAGCAAAAGAACCGCCAAAACCGAAAATCGAAAAAAATTGCGCGAAAGAACGGAAAATGCAAAATCGATTCGTAATATGACGTTTGAGTAAATGAAATCAAAAGTGATTCGTTGTTCTGTGCTTTGTAATCTCGAATTTGCATTTTTTCGGTTTAGCGATCACAGCGCCACTTCCGATTTTGGAAGCAGACGTTCGAAGTGTTTTGTTATTCGGTAAAGTGTAGTGAAACTTTGTGGAGGAAACACAATTTGTGGAAGGATTCTTCGCGAAAATAACTGTAGATTGTTTTGTTGCTGTGATTATTAAGTAAATTAGAAAAACATAAATTGAGCAAAGTATTCTGAATATATTTGGGATTTAAACGTTTATCGTAAGTAAATATGCAATTTATGAGTCGAATCGTGTTTACACTTTTTTTCAGATTCCAGTACATTCTAGGGAGTGTTCGTATTTTTGCGTTTTTTGGTTTTATTTTTGCCAGAGTATTTTTATCAAAAAAAAAAAAAAAAATACTCTGGAATTTTTATTCTGAAAAATATAATTTACTAAGTAGAAAGTCTATTCCAATAAAATTTTTAAATAACTGACAAACAGATATGAAGTTGGTTAAAAAATTGAAAGTCACTCTTTCAGTTGTTTCTGCACTCAGTGATTGTTATTTAAAAATGTTATTAGGAATAGAGGCTCTACTTAGCAAATTGCGGTTTCCAAATTCCCAAAAGTTCCCAATTACCATAACGGAAGTGATACTAAATCGACATCGAATTAACGTCGATGCTGACTCGCAGAACCATTGAATCGATATTTTGAATCGACAACTTAACTCAAGAATTATTTTAAATCAATAAAATCAATAAAAATCAATAAACGAATAAAATCAATGGCTTTTAAGGTAGTTCAGTCGCTATGTGACACATATTTTAGATGTTTGACACTTAGTTTTACTTCTGGAATAAATCACTTTTCTGGAAAAGGTGCACAATATTTATACGCATGTTAGTAAGATAGGAATGTAAGTTATTATTGATTGTAGTTATTAGTTGCAATTTCAATATTTTTTATTAATGTTTAAACAAAATATTAAGTATTTTTATCTGAGAAAAATTGCTTCTACTTTTACGCCAATCCGGTTCAGTTTAGTACCACCGCTGTGCCATCTGCGTTCGAAGTTAGTGGGAACAAGGAATTTAATTTGAATTTGGGTTAATTAATAAACAAAAGAGAGCAGTATTTACGATTTTAATAAGAATATACATTTGTTTTGGTGATTTTTATCAGTATGTATCGCATATTTATGTTTTTCAGTTATTGTTACCACTGATAACTTGCAAATTTTCCCACGACAGGTCGATTGTTTTGGTGCTGCGAGCCAGGTTGGCCTATAAAGTACACTTTAATATCAATTTGTCTTTGTCGATAAATGTACTTTCTTATATGAATATTTAAGTTAATGATGAGACAGCGCACACTCCGGGTGCTTTGCCTCTGGATTTTTGAAATTTATTTAATTTAATATAAAATGAATTTGTATGTCTAAGTGGGCTAAGTGATTATAACTGAATGAAAAGTTCATTCATAACATTTAGCTTATAACATTTTGAATTTTGAATGTAGCTCAAAAAGTTACAATAATTAATTCTCAATTTCCTGCGATTCTCACTTCCTATAATTTCCTACAATCTATCTGATGGCTATCTCCAATCCTTAATTTTTCCTTTAACACAGGAATGGTCGTGCACACTCTTTTGTCTTTGTTTACCTCGCGTTATTTACATACGAGTTTCTTTTTCCATCCATCGAAAAGACCATCGTGCGACCACTCCCGGGTTAATACCTTTTAATCCCCATTTTTTCCATCGCTCATTCTTCAAAAGTTCAAAATTCCCCATTGATTTTGGGGAATCCAAAGTTAAAAAATGTTCCCAAAAAGTTTAAACGTTTCTACACTTAAGGTGATGTTCAAGTTCTGCTGCCACGGGGTTAGTGTCTTTGTTAATATAAAAAGTATGAACAATCATTTCAT
>JABFPB010007934.1:0-10545 GCA_022817645.1 Ceratoteleas bidentatus | reverse complement strand
TGAGACTGGGATCTCAAATGAAATCTCAATTGAGACCTCAGTCTCATTTGATATCTCATATCAGTTCTCAGTATCTATCTCAGTATATATCTCATATGAGATCTCTTATGAGACTAATGACTCATAAGAGGTCTCATATGACATATCATATGAGTTCCCATATTATTTCTCATTTGGGATCTCAAATGATTTCTTACATGATATGATATGAGAATTCATTTGAGTTCTCATATGTGATTTCACTCTCATGGAGATCTCATGAGACTGGGATCTCAAATGAATTCTCAATTGAGACCTCAGTCTCATTTGATATCTCATATCAGTTCTCAGTATCTAAATATATCTCATATGAGATCTCTTATGAGACTAAGGACTCATAAGAGGTCTCATATGACATATCATATGAGTTCCCATTTGGGATCTCAGTGGATTTCTCATACGAGATCTCATGTGAGTTCTCCTCTGAGATCTCATACAAGATATATGAAAAATCATTGAATCAAAAAATGAAATCAATAAACCATGAGATCTCAAAAAATGTATCAAAATTTTTTCATATTCGATCATATTCGATTCGCCACTGCACATACGCCACCTCACATAACTTCTCATAAGAGATTTTTTTCTCATGGCGTCCAGCCCTGCTTGCTCTAACCCTCCCTGTTTCGCTCTTTTGCAGACGTACACGGAGTCGGTGCCGCTGGATTTTCCAGTCGGCCGGGAGGTGATGCGCGTCTCCGCGACCGACATCGACGACAAAGAAAACTCCGTGGTGCGCTACACGATCGACGCGACGCGCCGCGAGGACGACGGCTACTTCTACATCGACGAGAAATCCGGCGTGATTTCGCTCAACAAGTCAATCGACGTGAATATCCACGGCCCACCTCCACGCGAACGATCGGATCGAGTCGAATCGTTTTGACGGCTGTCTGTCCGCCTGTCCGTTCGCCATTATTCCCCTTATCAAAAAAAAAAGAAAAATCCCTCACGAAGATTAGGGTTGAGAAAACGACAGCGGAGAAACGTTCGATTACGTAAAATATTCACCCCAAAACCCATCTTTCGTCAAAAATTAACATTTTTTGTTATAAAGAGTTTGTTATAAATAATTTGTTATAAATAATGTTCTCAAAATTCAGCGGAGAAACGTTGGATTACGTAAAATATTCACCCAAGTAACAAAAGGGTGTTTATTAACTTTTTTGTAAACAAAACGGTGTTTATTTACTTTATTTGTAAACAAAACAGTGTTTATTTACTTTGTTTATAAATGAAACCATTTTTATTTACTTTGTTTGTAAACAAAACGGTGTTTATTTATTTTGTCTGCAAACGAAACTGTTTATTTACTTTATTTGTAAACAAAACAAGGTTCATTTACTTTGTTTGTAAACAGAACAATGTTTATTTACTTTATTTGTAAACAAAACCTTTCTTTCGTCAAAAATTACCTTTTTTGTTATAAACATTTTGTTATAAATAATGTTCTCAAAATTCAAGAAAAAAAAATTGCCTTCATTTTCAATTTATCCTCCACCCATATTTCCATCTTCGCTCCTCGTAAAAAACCGCAAAAAAAACAACATAAAAAAACCCCACAAATTCCGCCGGTCTCGCAAAAATGTGCGCGCAATAAAAAATTGATGACCTTCGGAATTCGGGGACAGACAGCCGTGCAATAATAATGTCCCGCTGACAAACGGCGGTTCGAATCGACCCGCCCTTTTTCCTCACTTTTTCGAATTCTTTTCCCCGCAGCGCGACCCCGATTACAACTTCAAAATGACCGCCCACGCGACCGACCACGGCGCGGTCCCCCAGACCACCACCAAGTACATCGAGATCCGCGTGGTGCCGTCGTTCAAGAAGATCCCGTCGTTCGTCTCGCTGCGCCGAAACGGCAGCGAGATCCCGTTCACGCAACACGTGAGCCTGCCGGAGAACTACAACGACTTCTTTAACGGCATCGTGAGGCTGAAAGCGCAGTCCAATATCGACAACAAGCCGAATCTCAAGTTCGAGATCATCAAGCGGGACCATTCCAGCCCGAAGAACGGCACTTCCTTCAACGCGAATAAAAACGACGTTTTCAGGTAAGGCCGACGAACGAAAAAAATCGCTTCAAAATCGCTTTTTCGAAAAGAAAAGGTAAAAAAAGTAACCAAACGGTGTCTATTTACTTTGTTTGTAAACAAAACAGGGTTTCTTTACTTTGTTTGTAAACAAAACGGTGTTTATTTACTTTGTTTGTAAACAAAACAAGGTTCATTTACTTTGTTTGTGAACAAAAGGGTGTTTATTTGGTAAAAAAAGTAACAAAAGGGTGTTTATTAACTTTTTTGTAAACAAAACGGTGTTTATTTACTTTATTTGCAAACAAAACAAGGTTCATTTTCTTTGTTTGTAAACAGAACAAGGTTTATTTACTTTGTTTATAACAAAACTATGTTTATTTACTTTATTTGTAAACAAAACAATGTTTATTTACTTTGTTTGTGAATAAAAGGGTGTTTATTTAGTAAAAAAGTAACAAAAGGGTGTATATTGACTTTTTTTGTGAACAAAACAGTGTTTATTTACTTTGTTTATCAATAAAACTATTTTTATTTACTTTGTTTGTAAACAAAACGGTGTTTATTTATATTGTCTGCAAAACTGTTTATTTACTTTATTTGTAAACAAAACAAAGTTTATTTACTTTGTTTGTAAACAGAACAAGCTTTATTTACTTTGTTTCTAAACAAAACTATGTTTATTTATTTTATTTGCAAACAAAACGGTATTTATTTACTTTATTTGTAAACAAAACTGTTTATTTACTTTATTTGTAAACAAAACAAAGTTTATTTACTTTGTTTGCCCACAAATCTGTGTTTATTAACTTTGTGCTTTAAAAAAATCAAGCTTTATTTACTTTGTTTGTAAACAAATATGTGATTATTTATTTTATTTGTAAACAAAACTAGCTTTATTTACTTTTTGAAAACAATATGATCTTTATTTACTTTGTTTGTAAACAAATATGCGATTATTTATTTAATTTGTAAACAAAACTAGCTTTATTTATTTTGTTTGTAAATAAAACAAAACAAGGTTTATTTACTTTTTTTGTAAATAAAAGTGTTTATTTACTTTATTTTTAGACAAAACGATCTTGATTTGCTTTGTTTGTAAACAAAAAAAGCTTTATTTACCTTTCTTTCAAGGTTTACATCCATGTCTTCACATTTCTCAAGTTATTTGTAAACAAAACAATATGCAAAGAACAAATGTAAACAAAACAACCAAACAAAGGTTCCTTTACCTTTCAGTGTTTACATTCCTGGCTTCACATTTGATAAGCTATCTGTAAAAAAACAAACCTTGTTTACCTTTCTTTCAATGTTTACATTCCTCTCCTTACATTTGTCAAGATGTTTGTCAACAAAACAATTTTTGATTACATTTTAAAATCATCCCCACTTTTCTCTTCGTCTTTTTTTGTTTTTCTTATGTACTTAACCTTACACTTTTACATTCGACACAGGCTAAAGAAAGTAGACGAAGACGAGGTGGACATAGTTCTCGCGTCGAGGTTGGACTTCGAGGTGAAGACCGAGTACAACCTGCGGGTCCGTGTGGAAAACTACCACCAGATGGCGGCCGAGACGGTGATCAACATCAACGTGCTCGACGTCAACGACAACATGCCGAAATTCGTCATCGTCAACGGCAGTGTCCTGGAGAACCAGCCAATCGGCACCCCGGTGATGCAAGTGCAGGCGCGCGACGCCGACGGCACCCCGAAATTCAACCAGGTTGGTGAAAAAGTGCCAATTTCAGTGTTGTAAATGTTTAATGAATGTTGAGTCAAGTTTAATTAACTCAATATTGTAGCAGTAATGTGTCAATTCCTATTAAGTCACCATTATGGGAATCTTAGAGTCAATATTGAGTCAACATTGAGTCAATATTAATTCAGTATTAAATCAATATTGAGTCAATATCGAGTCAATATTTATGAAGACAATATTGAGTCAATATTAATGAAGTCATTATTGAGCCAATATTGATGAAGTCATTATTGAGTCAATATTGATGAAGTCATTACTGAGTCAATACTGATGAAATCATTATTGAGTCAATATTGAAGAAGTCATTATTGAGTCAATATTGATGAAGTCATCATTGAGTCAATATTGATGAAGTCATTAGTGAGTCAATATTGAGACAGTATTGATGAATCAGTATTGAGTCAATAGTGATGAAGTCAGTATTGAGTCAATATTGCACTATTGAGTCAATATAGATGAAGTCAGAATTAATCAATATTGAGACAGCTCTGTTGAAGTAAATCCTGAATAAATATTGATGAAGTCAATATCAGTTAAAATTAAGCACTGATGATATAAATATTATTTAACATTGAGTCAATCTTGATAAAATTAATATTGGTTTAATATTGACGATTTCAGTAATAATAAAAAGTAATATTAAACATTTCGTCGATCGTGATATGTGCATTGAGTCAGTTTTGATGAAATTAACTTTAAGTTAAAATGACTCAAATAACTTTAAGTTAATTGAGTCAATATTAACTTAAGGAAGTCAATCTTAAATCAACGCCAAGTCGAGCAAGTCAGTACTAAAGTGATATTGATAAAGATCTTGATAAAATCATGTTTAATTCAATGTTTTGACCACATACTATTGGCTCAAAATTTTATTGAAGTGAGTCAACATAACAATTAGTCAATAATGAATCAACATTAAGTCAATTTCCAGCATGTCACTACTAAAACGATATTGACTCACCCTTGATAAGGTCAGATTTAAATCAATGTTGAGTCAATATTTACGAAGTGGATATTGATATCAAAGTACTATTGACTCAACATTTTATTAAGCTGAGTCAACGTAGCATTGAGTCAATATTGAATCTATGTAAGTCGTTCTTAATGGAGTCAATAATAAATCAATATTCAGTCGAACTAAATCATACTTGATACTGAGTCAATTTTGGGACGATCGTGAGTTTATATTGGGTCGATATCGAGTCAGATTCGGTCAATATTGAGTTAATATTCGATAGATGTTGAGTCAATATCGAGATGATATTGAACAGATATTGAGTCAATACTCAATACTGAGTCATTATTGGATACGGATTAAGAAATCAGTCGACATCGAGTCAATATTGAATCAATACTGAGTCAGTATTCGGTCGACATTGAGTCAATACTGAGACACTATTCGGTCGATATTGAGTCAATAGTGAATCAATATTCGGTCGATATTGAGTCAATATTCGGTCGATATTGAGTCAATAATAGGTCGATATTGAGGCAATATTCGGTCGATTTTGAATCAATACTGAGGCAATATTCGGTCGATTTTGAATCAGTACTGAGGCAATATTCGGGCGATATTGAATCAATATTCGGTCGATACTGAGTCAATATTGGGAAAATACTGCGTCAGTATTAGGTCGATATTGAATCATTCTTGGTCTTTCCTAACTTAATATTGCTTTGATGTTGAATCAATATTGAGTCAATACTCACTCAACCTTCACAATGTCACCGAATTTCACCGTCCTCTCCTACCTTCCAGGTGGTTTACTCTCTAGATAAGAAGTACGAGAGTAGCCAAAATTTCGCGATCGATCGTTACACCGGCAACATCACCACCCGGGTCATGTTCGACCGCGAGGTCGAGTCCGTCTACACGATCGTGGTGCTCGCGTCGGACCAGGCGCTTAGCTCGCTCAACGACTTCAAGTCGCCGAACGAAGCGACCGAGGAGTTCAGCATCTTCATCGGCGACGTCAACGACAACCCGCCCAAGTTCAGCCAGCCGCTCTACACCGCCAACTCGATCATGGAGAACACGAACGTCAACGCCCTGGTGACCGAGGTCAAGGCGAGCGACGCGGACTCGGCGAGCGTCATCCAGTACAGCATCATCACCGGAAACATCAACGACAGCTTTTCGATCGAGTCGACGACCGGCACGATCCGCGTCAACAAGCCGCTCGACTACGAGACGATCAAGCAGTACCTGCTGACGGTGCGGGCGTTCGACGGGATATACAACGCGACCACGCAGGTCAAGATCTTCATCGAGAACGTCAACGACAACCCGCCGGTGTTCCGCAACTTCAACGCCAACCCGATCATCGAGGAACAGTCGCTGATGAACGGAAGTAAGTCAACGACGAGCGACATCTGGGGGCAGGATATTGAGACAATAATTGGAGGATATTGAGTCAGTATAGGAAGCGTATTGAGTCGATGTTGGGAGGATATTCAGTCAGTATTGGGAGGATATTGAGTCAATATTGTGTCAATATTGATTTAAGGTTGAGTCAATATGAGGTCGATCTTGAGTCAATACTGGGTTGATATTGATTCAATTTTTAGTCAATATTGGGTCGATATTGAGTCAACGTTGAGTTAATATTGGGTTGATATTGAGTCAATTTTGAATCAATATTTGGTTGATATAGAGTCAAATCTGAGTCAATATTGGGTCGATACTAAGTCAATATTGGGAGGATATTGAGTCAATATTAGGAGGATATTGAATCAATGTTGGGAGGATGTAAGGTCAGTATTGGGTCTATACTGAATCAATATTCGATTGATATTGATTTAATGTTGAGTCAAATTTGGGTTGATATTGAGTCAATTTTGATTCAATATTGGGTTGATGTAGAGTCAATTTTAAGTCAATATTGGGTCGATACTAAGTCAGTATTGGGAGGATATAGAGTCAATATTGGGAGGATATTGAATCAATGTTGGGAGGATAATGAGTCAATATTGGGTCGATACTGAGTCAATATTGGGAGGATATTGAATCACTGTTGGGAGAATATTGAGTCTATATTGGGTCTATACTGAGTCCTTATTGGGTCGATATTGAGTCAATGTTGAGTCAATGCTGAGTTAATATTATGTTGATACTAAGTCAATTTTTAGACAATATTGAGTCGATATAGAGTCAATTTTGAGACAATATTGGGTCGATATAGTCAATTTTGAGTCAGTATTTGGTCGATATTTAGTCAATATTAAGTCAATACTGAATCGATAGCGAATTAATTTTGGAACGATATTGAAACTACTGCATCCATGTAAAGTCAATATTGAGTCAACATTCAATGGTTATTAAGTAAATGTGAATAAATATCGTGCCATTACCAGATTGATTTTGAGCCAATATTCAGTCAATACTAGATCGATATTGCATCGGCGTTGAGTTAATATCAGGAGAGCATTGAATCAAAATATATTCAATATTGGATCAATATACTCGATATTATTTCAAAATTTAATCTTCAATGAACTGATATCGAGTCAATAATAAATAAATATCTGAAATTGAATCAATATTTAATTTTTCTCGGATCAGTACGGAAACAATATTGTTTCAATATTGCATTAAGACTTAACATAAATAATGGAAGTTTTTATTTGATAGCGATATCCAATAGAAATCTCAACTCCTAAAGAAATATCGAGTAGACATGAAAAAAGGTGACCCAAGAGGAAATGACTAATTTTCGCAATATAGATTTTATGTCGAACAAAGTTGATATGACGTATATGTAATTGATCGCTGACAAAAATATTACATCCGCTCCTGCATTAGATTTGATAAAAGGCGAATGAAAATGGCATAGCTATTAGGCTGAAAAGTTCACTCCAACTGGGCACTCGTTTTGATGACGTGTGCAACGTATTTGTGAGTATTTACGCGAAATTGCATTATTTAGTTTTCGGATAGCTGTTAGCTAGTCACTCACCAAACGAGTTTACATTTTCGCGATAATAAGTGCTTTTTCAAAAATCAATAACAATTTTGAAAGATAATCAATTAAACCTGAAATTAAACGAACTCGATATATAAATCTGCAATAAATCTGTATTTCAAAAATACAGAAGTCGGGTAAAATATGGGTATATATGGGCTACATATATAATTGCTCAAATAAATGCCCGAGCCACCGAAACTGCCGCAAACATTTGCGATCGTGTAAATCGGCGAACGCTCCACATAGACTGCGAAAGTTGGCGTAAAACTAGCGGCGAATGGAAATAAATCGCGCGATACGATCTTCGCGCGAGTTTCCTCGGCCGACCGTAGTTTCGCGGGAGTTGCGTTGACGTCGGATGAATGTATTTGTTTCAGCCTGTATCACGACGGTCGACGCTTACGATCCGGATAAGGTCGACAAAAACGAGGACCAGGAGATCGTCTACGCGATCGTGAAAGAGCCTCAAAAGCCCTTCATCACGATAGAAAAGGACGGCTGTATGAAACTGAAGAAGCCCCTGGACCGAGATCCGCCAAATGGTTACCCAGTTTGGACAGTACGTATATTTTTTCTCGAGTTAAAATATATGATTTGTCAGTATTGGGTCGATAGAGTCAATATTGGATCGATATTGAGTCCATATTGAGTCATTATTGAGTCAATATTGGGACGATTCTGAGTCAGTATTGACTCAATATTGGATTGATATTGAGTCAATATTGAGTCAATATTGGGTTGATATTGGGTTAATATTGGGTCGATATTGACTCAGTATTGGATCGATATTGAGTCAATATTGAGTTAATATTGGGTCGATATTGATTCAATATTGGATCGATATTGAGTCAGTATTTGGTCGATATTGAGTCAATATTTGGTCAATAATGGATCGATATTGACTCAATATTGAGTCAATATTTGGTCGATATTGAGTCAATATTTGGTCGATATTGAGTCAATATTTGGTCGATATTGAGTCAATATTTGGTCGATATTGACTCAATATTGGATCGATATTGACTGAATATTGAGTCAATATTTGGTCGATATTGAGTCAGTATTGGATAGATATTGACTCAATATTGGATCGATATTGACACAATATTGAGTCAATATTGGGTTGATATTGAGTTAATATTGGGTCGATATTCGGACGATATTGAGTAAATATTTGGTCAATACTGAGTCAGTATTTGGTCGATATTGAGTCAATATTTGGTCGATATTGAGTCAATATTTGGTAGATACTGACTCAATATTGAGTCAATATTTGGTGGATATTGACTCAATAATGGATCGATATTGACTCAATATTGAGTCAAAAGTTTGTCGATATTGAGTCAATATTTAGTCGATATTGACTCAATATTGGATCGATATTGACTGAATATTGAGTCAATATTTGGTCGATATTGAGTCAATATTGAGTCAATATTTGGTCGATATTGAGTCAATATTGGGTCGATATTGAGACAACCAAGGATCTTATGAAGATCTTAGTTGACCCAACCTGACAAACAATTCCAACGATTTCAATACCAATTTTCACATCGCGTCAGATTCAATATCCGCCAAGGAATCGCCTAAAAATCCGAAAGTGATCGGAAATTGGATCTCACGCACATTCATTTTCACTCCCATTTATCACGAAAAATCGTCAGTCGGATGACTTACACGTGTTCGCAAAAAATGATAAAGCTTGCCGCCTAACTGATGGCGTTTTCAAAGCTGTCGTTAATGAATCAACTATCCATCATTGGCCAATCATAATCCATCACGTGTATCAATGCATCGAACATTGACCCATTTGGGCAAGCGAGTAATTTTGTCTCCGGCGATACAATCTTAAATATTGATTTCAAAAATCGCCCGATAGCCGACGTACGCAAAATGCCACAATGTAAACTAATATTTGCCGAACGTTACGGCAGATTGGCTTACCCTTTAAAATGTAATCGAAGTCTTCAGCGGTGATACGAGATTCGCGGAGAAAAGGCCTTTCGTTCGAATTTTTTCACGGATATTCGAACGGTTATTGTGTGGGGTAATTCATATAATATTTATGGACATCCTAGCGGTGTTTAAAAATAACGAATTGTATTAAAATGTATTTCTGCGTATGGAATATGTCGAGGTATAATTGTTGTAATATTGTAATATTTGTCGAGAAAATAAGAAGAGAAAATAAGTTTAACATATATGTTGAAAAATATAAAGAAAATATTATTGGACATTTTTGTCATTTATATACATCGAGATAAATAAATAAAATGGAATTATATATAATTTTATAGAGTGATTCACATCTGAACCACATATAAATCATATATGGAAAGAGTATTTACCACATATTTTTATGAGGTATTTTTTCTGCGAGAATTAATTTTCAACATCTCTGATGCCAGTTAAAAAAAAGCTGACAATAACACATTATTAAATTAAGTCGGTAAATCGATATCACCCTCGGTTATTGTCGCCGAAATATTGTAAACTGTATAGTAGCGATTATTTCGGAGCGGATTGCACGAAATTTTTCTGCGGAAATGGCAAACATTGGATCGTTAATATAAATTTTGGACATAAACCGATTTGGACAATATTTTTTTTGGACTAATAGAAATTGGACAAATACAAATTTTCTGCACTGTAAAAAACATAGTGCAGTTTTCAAGCATATTTACTTTAATTCAGTTGCAAGTAAATATGGTTGAATTTCAAAGTCCGACTTTTAAATTCAAGCA
>JABFPB010007933.1:0-10552 GCA_022817645.1 Ceratoteleas bidentatus | reverse complement strand
TTATTCATACAAAGAAAAATAATACACTTTGAAAAGTACAATTATTTAATTATTTATAACGGAATTAACATTAAAAAATATATGTATGAATTCCAAAAAGCTTATTCCGAAGAAAGTACCCAAATATACAATAAATTTTTGTAATTATACAAATATTTCTCTTGGCACCCCAAATTTACATTATCATTGGGTTTTGTATGGTTTTTGTTTCCAATTGATTGTGTACAACAATTGTCAATATTATTAGTGATCAATAATTGTATAATTGTTTTCACTGGGTCAAGAAAAGTTAAGACGTATTTTTTAATTTGCAATGTAAATTAATGCAGTTTTCTCCTGGATTGCAATGACGAGTGCATATTTCGTCAAAGGTACAGTTCAGTGACGAAAGTTTTTTCAAAGAGAAATATTGAAAAATGTTAGCGAATTATGTTAGTAAAGACAATTTTTTTGCAGAATTAATGTAAAGTACTTCCTGTTACTTTCAAGCGGGTTATGCGGAGAAAAGTAAATACTGTAAAATGTCAGTGGCGTGGTCGTAAATTGGACGAAATAAATTATTAGTGAGTTGTTTTAATGTATTGTCCTGGATTGCAGTAAATTATTAACGGACAAGAAACCAAAAGCAGTTTAATGTTAAAACGATTCACACACCGCAGATTTATAAAAGCTTTTTGTTTTCTATTAAATAAACAACTGGTCTGTCACATAAAGATTTGAAATTGACAGTTGGTAGAGTAATGTTACTTGATAAAGTGACACAATTTGAATAATAACGATAGTGTCATTTTTCTTTACATTATCGGAGAAAGAGTTCTTGAATTCTTGGAGACGTTTTTTCCCTTGCGGTAATTTAATTAACTTTTGATTCGTCCGTTATTGCGATTTTCCATCGCAAAATGTGAAATTCAGTAATATGTTATGACATTTATTAAATAGGTAACAAACAAGTATATCTCTAGTGAAAGTAGGAATATATTGCCAGGAATATTGCCACATAGGAAATATATACATATATTCCCAATATATTTTTTATAAAAAATATATTACCGATATATTACCGATATATTCCCAATATATTCCCAATTTGTTTAATATATTCGGAATATATTGTAATTTTTGCAATGTATTTGGAATATATTTCTAATTATTGCAATATATTTTTAATTGCTGAAATATTTTGGAAATGTATTGGGAATATGTTGGAAAAATATTGGGAATATATCGAGAATATATTGGAAATATATCGGGAATATTTTGGGAATATACTTCTTTTTTTAAAAAAAATTTGATTCAGGTGACTGTTTTATTTTTTCTTAAAATTTTTGTATTGCATATTGTTTTAACATTATATTTTTCTTGCAGGCTTCTGTTTTTTATGAAAAATCACATTTAGAAACTCAAAAAACGAAGTTATGACACCCGTTGGTATAAAAAAATGTCGTTAAAACTTGAAAATAAATAGTTAAAACATGTAGATATCCTGTTCAGCGATCTCTATATTGTAATTAACTATCTGCTTCGTGACAGTTTAATTCTATTATTAATAAATTATGCGAACGAAACGTAAATTATTAATAACCTTCACACCAATCTTCAATCTGTCACTTTCATAGCTTTGAATATATACTTGTAATTGATTCTAATATATATATCTAATTGATTCTTGATATCTGATCGGTAAATTTCACGGTTTGCTTCCTAAATGTTACTGTTTGCTTCGTAAATGTTACTTACAATACCAATGCAGATGTTATGCAGTCAACTTGCCAAAATTAGATACAATCCACAACTATCTGATTCTCCGAATCGAGATCTAAAATAACGATATGTATAGTTGTTTAAACGATCTACTTCTCTCGGTCTGAATTCAACAATAATGGATAACTGAAGAATTGGGTTAATTAATGCTTAATTAGTGCACAAATGGACGTTGTTGTTATAGACACAATTCTTAAAGGAAGATGCTCGGCATAACGGTTCTTGTGACTATCGAAGCGCGACTGCCGCTTTTTGTAAATGAATAATCAACGAGAAATCACGAATCGTCATTAACGCTCGAATTAACTGGTCTCAGCCAAATGAAAACGTAGCATTAAATGCAGCAACGATTGATCAGCCAAACTAAATTTTCGCCAGCACTCTCTGTCATTGCGATTTCAAGATTCATTTGCGGTGCATAATCAATGGCATTCTTTATTAATTATTCAGGGTTTTCCGATTAAGCGTGCTGCGCGATCGCTACGTCGCTTTTAGAAAACTCGTTTTTCACGCGCTTTTAATATTCGCAGAGGCGTTTGTCAATTTGCAACGAAATTCTCGCTAAATAAAAAATGGCACCTCAACGGTTAAGTGAAAAATGCGATTCCGGCTGTTTACGTTTTTCCGCATTTTTAACGATCGGCAGAGTTCGATAATTGCCTGGATCTGCTTAATCACGCTTTTGCTCGAGTTGAAAAGTCAATTAATTTTTGCAAACGACTCCGGCGAATTCGAAACGAACCTTGGAGGTTTTAGTCCGGTTACACCAACAGAAACACTTTGCCTATTTTCGTATATGACTATCTACTTTAATTCTTACGATCGCGAGAAACAATGGTTTCGGAAATTCAAAGTTTGATGCACAATAACTTGAAGAATATCGATCCCGAGCAAATTCGCAACTTATACGCGACTGCTTATTTTTGCATTGCGAATTTGTTGGCGCGAAACGTTACGTATTTATTTATGTATGTGCAGTTATGGACGCGTATATAGAAAAAATCTATGTAAAATAACGCTAAATAGTTAAAAAAAAGTGACGCTGAATGTGAAAAGTGTTCTTATTCAGTGTAATAAAGAAATCTGTAAAAGTAGCGTTTTTTGTATGATTCTCGTAACAGAATTAGGACTGAAATGTGGCTAATCGGGCTGTGATTGAGACGTAATATAATTCATGAAGTACTATTTGCTTGTGCACATATAATTCTGCATAATCAATACTGGAACTTTAACATATCTTGTGTAAAACACCATTTATCGTTGGGCATTGTTGCCACCAGCATTGGCTGTAACTTTGCACTGTTTTTTGTTCACTGTAAGTGAGTACATTACCATAACAATCATTCGTAATGTAATGTGTATCCAATTCATCCTTGCTCCACTTTCAATGAGGCCAATTGTTTGTAAAACCTGTAAAAATTATGACTCGAGTTGAATTAATTGAAAATCGATGAAATTATTCAATCGCCACGCATTGGTAAAGCAGCGTCATACTAACATTGAACAATTGTAAATGAATAAAAATAGTTCATTAGTTTAATTAAAAGATATTCCTTCGGATATCGAAGAAGTAAGAAACATTAAAACAAATGTTTCTAAATGTAAAACAAGATCCTGGTAAAACTGCGAAAAAATGCCCATAAATATTTACAACTATGAAATGTCATGGATTTTTTGAGTTAAATGATAAACATGGTAATAACTTTTCTTTTATTAAAACATTCATACAAAATAGAAATAATGTAATATGGGATGCATATTTCTTGCAAAATATGCTAATGGTGGATATCTTTATTAAAAAAATGTCGAAAAATGATCATAATGCAAGAAGCGATTCATAACTCAGCACAAGAAAAAGTGACGAAAAATGTAAGAAATTATCGAGTATTAAAAATTCCTCTGACAGACGTAACCGAACTTTTTGAATGTATTGATTTTCATCGTCCAATAAGTGCATGGCCATCGGTGAGGCCGAAGAAATGCTTTCCCAAATCCAAATCCTTTTCCTAAAATCCAGACGAAAAGCGGGCGGGTTCAATAAAAACAGTAGACTATAGTAGCGGATATAGGAACGAGAGCGAGACAGAGAAAGAGAGAGAGTTAAAGAGGGCGCAGCGCGAGAATGATCAATACTCCCCTATACTGTTTTTCACAAGTGCAACAGAGATAGACTAACCAAAATACAAACATTGTTGCGAAAATCGACATATTTTTATTATCGATTATCATATGCACTTGCCGCACAACTTCGTTATTTGTACATTTTTAAAATTTGTTTTTAGTTCAAATTCGCATTTTTAAGAATCGAGCTGGATATCTACATCCATATTTACATCTTCCATTTGTATTATTTTCGATACTTGATCCAAGTGAAGTTTTCGTTTTGGCAGGTTTGTTTTCGTTTCGATTTCTATACTGTGGGAAGTAGAATGACATTATGAGAATCGTACGGAAAATTTTAAAAGGACAATTTATCATGTAGATGGCGCCGTATGATGAACATAACCTAGTTACCATCCGTTGCCATATTATTGATAATACAGAATTTTAGAAATTTTGGATGAAAAACAAGTCTAAAAATTACCTTATATTTAATAAGTCATGATTTTTTCTATTTGAGTTCAAAAATAAAAATATAAATTGTCTCATAAATTATTTTATTTTACTATTGAAAAGTAAAATAAATAAAATAAAAGAAAGTCTCTCACTCGATCAAACACCTCCAGGGGCACTTACGTTATCATTCTTTCTATTCCAATTAGTGTAGAAACATGGCTTCTCGCATCATTGGACAGGAAATAAAAAAATGGGAAACTTTTCGTTTCACGCAAGCATAAAAAACTCATTTCCACTCGCCAAAATCACCACTTCAGACAATTCAAAATCGCGATAAAAAATATGCCTTCAACTCAATTACCCTCGCGCTCATTCATCCTCTATTTCTCCATCCCAGACGTAATCTCGCACGCCCATTCGCATCACTCTTAATTCCCGGCGCTGTCCATAAAAAAATCCACGTCCCAGCGGCCTTTACGATGCGTTTACAGCGCCAACCTCACTACACGAATACCGCCTTGTAAAAACGAAATCCGACATTAAGACCGCAGTTGCACTGCCTCGCGCCCTGCAATGGCAATAAAAAAGTGTCCCTCTCGTGTGTTGCGCTTGTGTATATTTATACTCGACAAACAACATCGATTAATCGGCGATGCACGGCCACTTTATTGCGCTCGCGTTTGATTGTTTCGCAAAGCAAATAGCCCGCTTTTTAATGATGTAAAGTAAACGGATAGGTACGCTTCACGCGCCCCGACGATTCTCGGCCATCGATTGGCTCGTGTTTTGCCGCTATTTAGCGCGCGCGATTGATACCTCGCGATATTCGCGGTAATTAAAGGGAGTTTCGCAGAAAGGGCGAACGAGTGCGATTCGCCCTGAAAAATAGTCGGTGCTGAGGAAAAATAATCGAATTGTCAGAGTGTTTCAGAGAAAACTCTAAAATTCTCTGAAAAAGTATGAAAGTCCCAATTTTTTTCAGATTTTTCAAAGATTTCAGATTTTTCTGAGGGTTTTCAGAGGGTTTCAGAAATTTTTAGAGATTTTCCAATAAAAATTAGAATATTTTATCATTTTCTGAGCAAGTAGCTTCCCTAATAGACATAAAACATAGAATCCACGTGGAATATACGTGGATAAATATTCGAACGAAGATTCAACGTAGATTCGGCGTCGAATCCACGAGATTTAGTGGATTTGTCTGTTAAGGTTCTTAAAACAATCGATTTTTTTGAAATGTTAGAAGTAAAATTTGCCTACTAAAACTACAGTGAGCAAAACTTCCTATTTCCGCCCTATCAAATGGCAATAAACAATAAAATGATTACCTCTGTTTGTCGATCACTTTGAACCTCTCGTTTTGTCTATCCTGTAAAGTTTCGGTTCAGTGAATTCCTCACAATTTTTCCGCGAGTATTGCAAATCATATTTCCTTACTCGCATTCTCCAGAGACCCCTTAATTTTCCCGCTTTTGTGTTTCGCCCCGTTTTCCCGTGTTCGCGCAATTGAAAAACAAGCCGCGCCGTTTTGCGATGCGAATCGCCCGCCGCGGCGATGTGCAATTAATTTTTCATCGCGTTACCGCGCAGCTGGCTCGCATTGTGTCGGCGCGTAATTTGATACTTTCCGTAACTTTTGTGACGGTGAATGGGAGTTTGGAGGAGTGCGTCGGACAAAGGGCCGCTCATTATCCTTGCCTCGGCACTGCGTTCCGCGACGCTTTTGGTCCTTTTTCGGCGCGAAACTTTGCGGTTTTTTTGCTACCGACTCTTTATGCAAGTAGGTTGTCCTTCGGTGTAATGTCTTTGTTCTCGGCAAATGAGGTATTGTGGGTAGAAAATGCTTGACGATTTTTGTACAGTTCCGTTTGGTATAAGTAAATTTACTATCGAGATAACTTTATTACTGTATAATAAAGTGGGTTGCTGGGAATTCTTGAATGTAATTGGACCATTTAAAAGTTGAGCATATGTTTATGATATTATAATATATTATACACTTTCAAATTTTTTTAAACGATAATGGACCTTAATTAATTTCAATAAATTAATCACAGCATTTCATGATAAAAAAACTGCCCATATAGACATCGAACATGGAATTCATGTGGATTCTACGTGGAGGAACATTCGGACGTAGATACGACGTAGATTCCACGTCGAATCTTCGCAGTTATTTATTCAGTTGCTCTAAACTTCTCTTCAGTAGTATTCATTGCCTTCAAAATGAACTCTTTCTCCAATTTCCGATTTTCCCAAAATCGTTCCGCCTGAAAAAAAGGTTATTTGCTTACAGTCCATAAACAACAAAACTTTTCCACCCGAGTACTTTTAGGTCTAACTCTGTCCCACTTCGGACAGTTGCAGCACTTTTTGATCGACGCCTGCATCTTCCTGTATGTCAGTTAAAAAAACTTTACCACTACACAACTTCATTAGTCGACTTGTGAATTGTTTCGCAACTTTCGTCGCACTCGCCAACACCCTTGAATCTCGCCTTTCACGCCTCCGATTACCCGTGAAAGTAATTGCTGTGCGATTCGTTCCGCCTGGCGAAAAGGGTGACCGGGTCGTCGCGAAATCCGACGACAATCGAGTTCAAGTGCGAGGGCGCGATTGTCGTGCAAACGAGTCCTAGGTATTTGTACACCGTATGCATAAGTAACGGTGTTATAGCCTTCTCCCGGACAGAAGACATTCACTGCCCTGTCTTATTCTTCTATTAATAAGTTATTTTGTTATTCAAGGGTAATACCTATGCGATTGGCTGTACAGACATATTGATAAGTGTTACAACGACCCAATCGGATTACGAAGAATTATTGTGACAGATAAATAAACGAATCTTTGTAAACATTTTGTACAAAAGATTAAAAAATAATCGAAATGGGACCTTTTTATCAGCTTTATCTGATTTTTATTATTCGAGTAAAAAACAATTCAAATTCGACAATTTTCGATAACATTTTGATAAAAATGAGATGGGAGAAATAATAGAAATCTCATGATTTTTTTGCGAAAGAGTTTTGAAATTTTTTAAAATATAGACCTCCATTTCCGGTGGGAGAACATATTAGCAAGTCCGAATCGAAAATAGCAATCAGAATGGTACGAAACAGCGAAAATTGTGACAGTGAAATAACGTGTTTTGGGTTGCAAAGGGGTGGACACGAGAGTGAAAGGTATATTGACGTTTTGACAACCAAGTTTTGACCATTGCTTCGTACGGCAAGTTTTCAATTAAACGTCGCTTTTCAAGAGTCACATCTTTCTGGCACAGTTACGATTGTCGACTATTGATTGGCTGTTGATTGAACCAAGTTTTCTTGTATGAATATGGATGAGTGTCACTTAAGGCGAGCTTCAGTATCCCGATGAAATAGTGCCTGAGATGTAAAATTTCGTGGCAGCTTCGGACGTTTACTTTGGATTGCATTAAATGCACGAATGTCAAAAAAGAGATAGTTTGGACATAAGTTGATGTATTTTTAATAACAGTTTGCAAAGTAATTCCGAGTCTGAATTATAACGATAATATTCGTGATTGCATAAAGTTTTGAGTGGATGATGTGATTTATTCACTATTCTTAGTATTAATTTATACATTATTAATGGGCAACATAAATGTTACTGGTTGATGAACCGTAGAAAAAGAGAAGTTTGAATTTGATATTGATACTTTCATGAATATATTAATAACGTAAGAACGATTTGCATGATGAAGAATATTCATGCATTTTGATATGAAAAATTGCGGATAACATTTTGGCAAGAGAGCCCCTAATTTAACTTTTTGCTCCGAAAACTTTTTTCTATTAAATAGAAGTAGCCGTGACGTGACATGTTATCATTTCAAGTGGTATATTAGTAGATATGCGCCGACTGCGTTTACTACATTATTTGGCTTCCAGTTTTTTAAAATTTATTTTTAGTGTTAAATATTTGTTCTCAACCTTTCTCATTTTATTCGCTTGCGAACTTTTGATATAGAGTATCGTTGAAACATTTATTTTGTCCGTTTGGTTAATAAAGTAAAGCTTTTCTGTATTTTGTACGTTGTTTAAAATATTTTTCTCTCTTTAGGAAAACATAAAGAATGTGTTTTTGTAAACTACGTTTTTCAAGTAATAGACGTTTATAATTTATAAATGTTTTGAAAGCAACAAAACTTTTTCTAATATAACTTTTTGAAAATGTATCAAGTGTCTATTATTTGAATTAACTCATAAAATATTGGTTGAGATCGGAGTATTTTCTTATGCTTTATGTCAATTTTTATAATAAAAGTTAAAATGTAAGATACGAAAGTTGAATAATATTGTTCAGACTGTTGCCTTTTTACATTCACTGTTAAAAATTAGGTGTACAAAAAGTGTTGAAGTGCGAAATTTCACTCCAAATTGGTGTCCGGAATATTCCATACCAAAGATATGCTACACTGAACAAAGTGTGAAATTCCTTAATTTTTCTAAACATGTGAAGATAAAACTAACCTTATTTTTAGTAAAGTTATAGGTTTTTTTGGTCACACATATAGGATGAATAAGTAAAAAAAAAGGAGTAAAGAATTCTAACTCCTAAGTATTCACTCCAAAAATGAGTTGATTTTTCAAGATTGACATCAAAATATTTCACACTTCACCCCTAAAAGCTTCACTCGTGAGATTTTTAACAGTATTATTTGCTCCAATGAAGTAGAAAACAAATTCCGCATTAAGTTTTATATTTATTTGAAAAATAGTTAAAGTGGAAAAGCCAGTCAATAATCAGCCACATACAACAATTTTTCACCCTGCAAAATATGTCAACAAAAGTATTCCTTTCACGTCGTGTAAATTCATCACTTTTTTCAACAACCCAAAGTGTTAACTAACCATAAAACGTCCCCTAAAATTAAAAAAACCCCGATCAAAAACAATCTCCCTTTTCCCGTAAAAGTCCCAAACTTCTCTCACGAAAAAGCCATCAACCACGACTGACAATTGACCGCGCGGACGTTCGCCGCAAGCGAAAATCATATCTCTGCGTTTGTCTTTTAGCTTCTCGGGCATGACCCGATTATCAACGAGCGCTCGGCCAAAGATGGAGTGTCAGCCGAAAACCCATCCGTCATCGGTGTAACCAAATTGAACAGCGTTGACACAAAAAAAGCATGTACAGTAGTCAGTTATCGCTGACAAATGTACACCGTGGTAACGCCAGGACATCAACAAGTTGCGACAATAGTACACCCTGTCAATTTTTCGCCAAGTTTCGTCAATCCGCGATAAAGCCCCCCCTTAGGCTGTGTAGCGTAAAACATAATCGATAGTGTTCAATTCGACGGCCAGCTTCACTTTTTCCAAGTCAAACCGTAGTTGCGTTTCCGCGAGCTGTCAGTGATAATAGATCAAATAAATAAGTCTGCATACGAAGTCAAACGACCGTAGGTTTTTACGTGGTTTACACGAGCATTTCAAATTTGCCGCGCTGGCCCCCTATCGGCGCGACGATCCAATCGGAGCTGACCGGATGAACGGCTGATTGTACAAGTTCGACGATTTTCTTACGCCTAACGGATCACTTAGGATAGAGAACAGAGTTACGGCGAGTAGCGGATAGATACGAGTAAATCGAGAAATTAGGAAGACTCGAGAAAAAGAGGCAAGATGGCGTTCGCGGCGGCACGCATGATCCTGAAAGACAAGAGGCGGAAGGCGAGCAAGGAGGACTTCGCGCCGAGGAACCGGAGCAAGGTACTGCTGAGAGTTCATTTTATCTGGGTGCGTGAGTATTTTTGTTTGTTTTTTTCTTTCGGGTTAGAGAGGATTGGAACGTGATAAAATGACGTTGAAGAAGAGAGAAAGGTTGGAAAGTTGGACGAGTCGAGGGGTTTAAGGGTTTTTGGGTTTTGGACTTTGAGAAGTGGAGTTAGTTTTGGAAGTTAGGATAACGTTGCAAGAATTGGGGTGCATCTTAATTGGATATTGAACGTTTTTCGTCATTTTCGGGAAAATGGGTTAAAAAGGGATTAGAATGTTGGACACTGAGAGTAAAAAGATTATCACGAATAACTCTTCAAACTGTTCTAGGTATTAAAAATTCATGGATGAATAAGTAAAAAATCAACTAAAAACTGATTCACTCCTCATTAAAAAGTGATATGCTGTTATGTATATACCCGTATAGACATCGAACATTGAATCCACGTGGATTCTACGCGGAGGAACATTTGCACGTAGATTCCACGTAGGTT
>JABFPB010007932.1:0-10552 GCA_022817645.1 Ceratoteleas bidentatus | reverse complement strand
CCGAGTTCTGGAAGGAACGAGTGAGAAATCGAATTTTCCACCGTGTGGTGAACGATATTTTTCATTACGAGGGCGAGAGAAGCCCGCATTTCCGCCCGTCAGGGCGGAAATGTGGGCTTTTCCTCCCCGAGTGATGAAAAAGAATTTTTTTATATCGGCGATAACACTTTTGACCCGACCCTGAATCAAGGATTGGAATTGGAATATCAAAATTATACTATAATACAAATCTCTATGTTGATTTAATGTCTATGTGAAGTTAAATATTTTATGTACTTTTTCCTGTAATTACAATTTATACTCAGTTAATTTGAGCACTCCTCTTATCTGACACTTCTATTTCTAATTCATAGTATTTTTTTTATTCATAGTACTTTACGATTCCACGAATAAAAAAAAACAAAAATTTATTGGGAAAACAGAAATGCGAACATACATAATAAAAACACAAACGTTACAGAAGAACTTATGACCGTAAAACATTCTTCACACAACCATCCCAGAAAACGAAAAACTATAGATTCCGCTGTTGTGGACGAAAATGTATAACATTTTATATCTGCATTTTATGTTTTTTTTATAACATATACAGCGCGGCAATATGGACTTTAAACTGCTTATATATGTTTTATATTTTTCATTATATAAGCTTATAAAATATAAAATATATAATTTGTTATAAAAAATATATAAAAAAGCGGTAATATGGAGTATATTTTAGTTTATATTTTAGAGTTTATATTTTCGTCCATGAGGGCGATACCCGAAGTCTGGGTTAATCTCCAAACGATATTAGATATTTTCAATATAATCCTATACACAGATTCAAAAGACTGTAGAAATTATCGAAATACAATTTTCATGAATAAAAAAAATGCTTTTTAAGGGTGTAAAATGATCCTTTGTAACTTCTTATTCTATCTTGAAGACCGATACTTGGGCGTGAAACCTACGCGAAAAGTAAATAAGAGACTAACTTCTAAGTACCCGATCGGTTATTGTTGCTTCACCACATAACTGTTACGCGGTCCATCGTTCATCTACCAAGGAACCCCGGTTGCTTGACGAAATACTATTCCACAACGTGTGAGCTATTCAACCTCGGTTATTACACCAAGCGAAGAAGACATACGTGAAGAGAAGGATAAGTTATAATAATGAAAGCCAATGAAATACAATACGTTTCTTTACCAAAAGCCTGATCATTATGGTTGCTATACATTTCATTAAATGTATTGAAATCTGTCGCATTCAGACTTATTTTCAGTTTACAATACATTTTTTTACAATACATTTCCATCAGTTCCCAATGAGAAAGGAACAAATATACCAGTATTGACCCGCCTCTGATACGCTAGTACTCTGGCGTGACGTTATCATCCCAATACTGGCCCAGTACTGACAACTCTGGCACTCTGGCGTGTCGTTATCATTCCAGTATTGGCTCAGCACTGGCAATTTTGTACTCTGGCAATTTCCCACTGGGTTACGAAACAAATGTTCATGTAAAACTTGCGGGGAGTCCCGAGAGAGCCTCAGGACATTCTCGAGACGTTCTCGGGACATTTTCGGAACTCGCAGTTTTTGTAGAATTGGATAAAAAAGCTGTAACGTTGTTAAGAAACATAAGAAATGATATTCAAAAACGTTTCAATGCAACTAAAGCACGTATTTTGTCGTTATATACGAAAAATCTTTTCTTAACAATATTATGTTAAGAAAAGATGTTCTATTCAAAGTCTCTCTGGACTCATCTGCGAGGGTTGCTATACACTTCGATGCATGTCCTAAAATGTTATGTATTTAATACACTGCGGTATTTTTCGAAATTAATACAATTATCTAAGAGAAATGTTTTCAATAATATCGATTATTGAAAACATATCGAAATCAAATCTACAGTTATTCGTTTGCTGGGATGCTTTAACGCCTGACCAGTAACTACATTGTATCACTCTTGAAATATTGCATCAGAGTTATCGCTATTATTCAAATTGTATTTGGAACAACTCTATCTCTTTTTATCCCCTTTATAAGACATTAATTCCGTCAGAGTTACGCGACACCTGAAAACAACTTTTTCCAGTATGCCTAAAAAATGGTCTTTTACGTCTGCAGCCAATGACGAAACTCGGCATCATCGCATCATCCAAAACCATGCATTTTCGCATTACGTCTTCTCTTAAATAATGCAAATCACACAAAGTGACGTCGCGGCGGAATGTTATCCAATCGCGGCTGTGACGCGAAAATTTTACACACTTCTTCTCACTTGCATAATTCACGGCTCACGATCGAAGCTCGGCGTTTAAGGTTGAGTCAAGTTGAGCGCAGACATTGATCTGCGTTGCGACGAAGCAAGTTGCGCCGTCGTTCAATGGAGGCGACCAACTAACGAAGTTTGCGTGTGACAACGCAACTAACGGAAGCGCGTCCCTTTCGCATTGGCTTGTCAAAGTGGTAACGTCAACGGCTCGCGTGATGTTTATTCAAAACTTCGTCCACGTTTTCCATCAATGGCCTTACGGACAATTGTCGCAAACTTTGTGACGTTTCGCGTCCAGTCAACAAGATATTCTCGGGGATTTACGTGTGCTTCGTTATTAGCACTCAATGAGTCGACTTTTACGCACTTCGGACAAACAATGTGCCGCGTCTGAATGAAGCGTGGATATACATACGTGCAAGTCGTCGAGTACGTCACATTTTTTTCGAGGGCGTTTATTCTATGCACACTGTGACCCCTTTTTCTACCGCTTCAGTCGTCTAAGTGGAAAAAAGGGTGTTGCGGCAATCAAAGCAAGACAACTGGTTGAAAAAGACAACGGAAGCACACTTTTAAAAGAGATTCAAACCATTTTTATTCGAAATGATGTCGCGATTCACATTAGGAAAGTTAGTGCTCAACATTTTGAAAACTTGGTTTAAAATTCAACTTCTTTTTTACAGTGTGAACGAATTCCATCGTCATTTTGACAAAAAAGGCAATTAAATGTTTATTGCTTTTAATTTCATCAATCGAATATAATTCTATCTTTCAGGAAATACCTTAATTTTCTTCTTCCATTCTAATGTCATGTTGCGATGAAAATATTTGTATAGTGTTATAAATGTAAAATTGAAAGACCAAAAGTACTAAAAGATCACTCTTAAAAATTGTACTTCTGTTACAAGAATATTGTCTTTCCATCTACAATTTGTTTGTGGCAGCCGGATCACCATTTCGATTTTCAGTTGGCGACTTGGTTTGGCTGCGCACGCCGGATATTATTGTGCGTAGCTTGGACTCACGAGGCTCAGCCGTGTGGACGAACTTGTTGATGAAATTTCGTAAAACTTTACATTGTACAATTATCGATCACAGCGAATAAGAGAAAAAGAATGTCTGTAAATCCTATTATTCATTACTTCACATTTTGTTGTTGGTTCTGATGATTACAGATCTTTTTATCATGCTTTGAGTTGATCGCAGGGTTTTACCAGAAATGTGCATAATATTTAGTAAATATTTTGTGCATATTTTTATATATTTTTCGAAAATATTTGAGTGTCCAATGTAAAAAATATTTACTAAATAAATAATAACAAAATTTCCTCTATATTTTTTCACAATATTTATAAATATTGTGCACATTTATAAATATGTAAAAGTAAATTTATATATTTATAAATATGTACAAAATATTTTTAACTGCTATATATTTGACATGAAATATTTGCTATATTTTTTTCAGATATTAGGGTAACTGTTGAATAACATCATTTGAGGTTATATTAATCCAATCGCAAGTAACATATTTGAGAACAAAATAAGTTCTCGATATTAATTAATTTACTTCATGAAAGTATATGACACTGTGAAAAATTTTTTATGTAGCTTACATCTACTGTTTAAGAGCAGCTAGTAGCTGGACAGTGACAATTACAATTATATCGTATTGATTACACTTGATTTAACTAATTATCATCTAGCTAATTTAAGTAATTAATCAACCACTAATTTTTTATTCGATATTTAAACTGTCTTTGCACTGATCCAATACAACAGAAATTTCTTGGGAAAAATGTGACAAAACGCATTTTGTTTTCTTTACTAGAGTTTATATAACTATTACAATAATTTCTTTCAAAACTCTGGAATGATTTATCCAAAGTTTTTGGTATCAGTCACAAAAACTTTAGTAAAGAAGGAAAATGCGTTTTGTCACATTTTTCTAGTAACGGTTGCAAAAAGAATAGTAATGGTTACTAGAATTTTCTCTCAGTGTAACTTCTAAATAACAAATTGTTTAGTAAATGTTTATGGTAGACCTATATCTATAAACCGATTTAGCTGCCCTAATAAAGTACTTACTTGAATCAGGCAAATACTGTATTCCCTTTTAGAAAACTTCCGTTAATTAAATCATTATATCCATTATAGCTAAACAGTTTACTAATTTTAGATAAATGTTTTAGATAAGTTTTATATAAACTCGTCAATATTTTTTTCAAATATTAATCATAATAAACAATAATGGTAACAATAAAAAAACTGTTATAGTATAATAGAAAGAGTAAGAAATAGAAAGAAATTAAAGGCAAAGGAGATTGTCTGAAAAACCCTGCCCGTTATAAAAAACACAATAGTTTTTAACCTCTTATCTATGTCTTTTAATTTTTTTTCGACGATGGAATTTGGACATTTATTGACTTTCCGGGTTGCGTCGATAAACTGCAAAAAAGTGGTTGGTCCATTTGCTGAACCCTACTTGAAAAGTCACACACGTGTTAGGGATGATCAGCGCGATTATGCACACGTCAAGTGTTCCGTGTTATTTTAAAATGTCCGCGTAAAAGGCTTCGCGTTTTTTGCAAAAAGCCGCGCGGCAGTTAATAATCCACCGTTCCGCCTTCGCATGGCCACGCGTTTATTAGTTCTGCATTAGTCCAGTCACCCGTGAACCCGGAGACAAGTGTCCGATGACTTGGAAGATCGTATGTGCATTAGATTAGG
Organism: Ceratoteleas bidentatus; assembly: GCA_022817645.1. Lineage (NCBI taxonomy): Eukaryota > Metazoa > Arthropoda > Insecta > Hymenoptera > Scelionidae > Ceratoteleas > Ceratoteleas bidentatus. The sequence continues at coordinate 5,556 of JABFPB010007932.1, read as the reverse complement.
TTGGCAAGGGCCGGTAGTAACGGAGCGTAGTAACGGATGGGGGTGGCCTGCTTACATGAATGAAGCACGTAACTGAAATCGATGCGCGTCCCACGCGGATGAAAAAAATATACTAAAAAAAGTTAACATTAATGACGGTTAGGGTCGGGTCAACCGATGCGCGTGAAATGTGTTCTGCACAATTTTTAATAACTGCTCTGAGAAAATTGTTGGATCAAGAAATTCATGCCACACGGTACCGAAAACACTATTTTCGGCACTGGGGCGTTTTCAAAAATTGCGTTTTACAAATTTCCCATTTTATCGCGCTTGATACAAAATATAGTGTTCAGAATTCTAGTACATTTTACTAATAGCCAGTGTGCAACGCCTTGGATTACTAAAAGCCAGAGGAGTTACGTCGGTGAAAAATATTAAATAATATTAAATAATAATTTTGGAATATTTTAGGCATATTTTTAAAAATATTTTAAAAGTATGTCTAAACTTTTTTTAATATTCAACAATATTATTTTAATATTGTAGGAACGTTATATATCAATAACGTTATATATCCGGCTAAAATAATATAAAAATGTTAAAAGTGTTTAAAATATATTTTTTAAATATTCCTATAATATTATAAAAATATTATTCGCTGATAGTAATAGTACATTTTACTATATCATATAATATTTGCGGCACAGCGTATTCTACTTAGACAAAAGCGTTATATGTGTAAAGAAAATATTACAATTTGATATGGTAATTTTTCGTTGAACGTCGAGTAAAATGTACTATCATCTGAGAAAAGTTATATTGAAAGTTATATGATATTTGTTCAACTGGGATGATACCAAGGAAATATACAGTAAAATTTGTCAGAATCTTTTTCTCAGTGTGAATGTAATCCTTTAAGGATGGATGTTGCAGTAGTGCAACATTTTCCAAAATTCACTTTTTGGAACTGAACAAAATCAAATGATTTTTCAGCTAATGGATAGTGAAATAAACAGTAACAATTTTGATATAAATATAGGGATAAGAATATCTGAAGCGATGTTACAAACTGCAATAAATTGGGAAGACTGAATGTTTTTATTCCTTTTTTGTATATTTTTAGTAGTTTTGAGTAATTTCAAAATAGAAAGAAATAGAAAAAAGTGGACGAATTTCGTGGAAAACGGTAGTGAATAAAAGAAAACTGGAAAATATGTGCGGAATTCGCGTTTTAAAGAAAATCTCAAAATAGCTTTTCTCGAACTAATTGCAGAACCAATTACTGAACAAACTATGGCGTGAATTGGCGTAAAATGGCAGTATCTATTAAAAACAAGATGAGATTGTGTTTAAAAATCAAAAATTGTCATGACGTAGGATTTCTCGAGAACAATACTGTCAATCGTGTTCAAACTCGGTTTCGGGATTGCTAATTCTATATCTCGAAAACTACACAGGGAAAGTTGATTTCCTTTGTTACTATAGATTACTGTAGCAATCTAAAATATAATTCAATATTATATTTTAGATTACTATAGTAATCTAAAATATAATATTGAATTCATTTATTGATAAAAACACCCTCTTATCGGTAATGCCCGAGTCAACCGAACTACCTTTCGAATGAAACTAAGTTTTATTTGAAGTCTCACTTTTCGTAACCGATTGCGGAAAATCGGAATCACCTTTTAAAATTTCGCCAAAGAGTCGTTGTTTACTTTGAATTTCTAATCTCGATAATACGGTTCGATTTATTCATCGATCGCCCGCTTAAGATTCTTAATTGCTGTTACGACGGATGAAATGCTCGATATGTTATATTCGCGCATAAATTATCATCCAAAATGAGCAACGAGTGTATTTGACTTTACGTACAAATTGTTTTTTTTATGCGGAATTAAAGCATGTCGGCAGCAATTTCGAGCAGTAAACATTCACATTTTTATGCCGCGGGGGATTTTACTTTTCAAAAATCGTTTCTCTCAGAAATTTCTGATCAATCGGTAGTGCAAAATGCATATTGTATTTTCATTTATTTTCGACAGATTTGTATTATTGCAAAAATAATTTTGATAGATATTTAAATTTAAAAAATTCATTTTTATTTTATGAGGTTAAAGTTGAAAAGAAATCTTAATGTAAAAATATTCTAAAACGTGATTTTGTTCGGAACGGGTATTAAAAAGTCTCATGCAAGTATTGCACAGCATGAAACGCGATGCGTTACAGGCCATTTCGACGCGGTGTTAGGCACTGTAACCAGTTTAAATTGCTGTAACGTTTTGCTAGTTAAATGGTATGATATTACAACTTAATTTTTTACATTCTTGAAAATAAGCTATTAAGTTTTAGTATTTCGTTGGTGAAAGCGGGAGGAAAGGGTTAAAGTGAGGTGAAATAAGTTAAACTCAGTTTAACCCTTTGAGATGAGACACTGCTGCTGAGGAAGGTTAGTATCGTATTAAATTGTATTTTTTTCTGTTGAAATTTTCATTTTTCATGAGAGGTTTGCAATTGCTATTGATAAATTAATATAATCAATCACTTCAATAATGAATTACTAGCAACAATTGGTTGTCTAGCTTATAGAGTAAATCTCATTTTTCCGAATCATACACGCAATGCCTGACTGTACAATGCTTTATGAAATGTTTAAAAATGCAATACGTAGTTGGTTAATATTAAATAACTTTATTTGTTTTAATATTTCATTTCAAATGCAGGCTTCCGCATTCACTGTATAATTTAAATATTGTTCAATAACTATAGCTGTTATCCTTGAAAATGTTATCTTTTAAATAAATATTATATTTCACGAAATACGGAAGTTGTAGAATTTACGATTCATATGAACTTGTTATAACTGACGATTCTTGAGTTTGAACTAACGTTAATGTTGATTCATTTTTAAGAATCCCATTTTTATGTTTTTAATGATTAGAAATGGTTCAAGTAATATTATCAATATGCCGGATAATTATAATGCTTGCTTTGGGACGGATTCGCAAACACATATTTAGTTACAATTGTGAACATTTAAATGATTTGGATAGCATACTAGACGTTACTATAATTATAGTTTCGATATTCAAGCTGAAATATCATATTATCCATACGATATTAGTCCATCTTCATTAATCAAATCTAACAATATATATACATTTACATAACGTCACAGTTCTTAAACGTTTCAACTAGAAACTAAGCCTAGATTTTCGTAAGGTGTTAAAGTTTGGTAGAGACAATTTTCCAGGATCTAGATTTGTATTATAACGTTAAAAACCTAAAATTATTATTTTAAACAAATTGAAAATCGTTTTATGTAGAGTAAAATTTTATAATTCGAGAAAAACTGCTTCGATGTTACCGGGAACCAAACTCTTGCCTCTGGAACCGGCTATAAGAACCTCGCAAAAAACTACGTACAGTTTTTGTCGAATGTTGATAAACACGTTCCGTAAATGTAGTCTTTACACGGGAAAACAAAGTGTCTTTGAAAAAAGATGTTCAAAAACACTTCGTTTTCCCGTATCTTTTTCAGTATCTTTTTCAAAAAACATCTTCCTTTGAAAAGCCTGTTACTGTAGTGTATACAGAATTTGTTATTACCACATAAAATCAATGTTCGCAGAGGTTAAAATTCTTTATCCAGCACCGAATGTGACACAGCCCTAACAGCACATACCTGGGAAATCTACAGAGATGCTCCGGAGATAATTGGAAGACGTAGATTTTCGAGAGATCTCCGCACATTTCCTGGGAGCTCTGCTGTTAGGGAGAGATATATCGTCATTTCATTGCAGTCTTAAAGATATTTCTATGTAGTCTCATAGTATGATTACAAACAATATTATATACTTTCATAGATGATACACTTTTTTTATCAAGTAACATTAATATTCCGATGCCTTACTTTGTAGGCAACAGTTCTCTGCTTAGAAATTCACTTCCTTCAATTCCTGTTGCTGTCGGGTTGGAATCAACGCAACTGTTGCTGGATCCCCAGTGGATACTATTGCCTAAACTGAAATGTCATCCTAACATACAAACACTCAAATAATTTACATTCAATTTATTTATTTTCGGATCAACGACATTCTTCCTCCCCCTCTTTTGCACATCCAGAAACCCTTCTCTCGAAAACGGACAAATACTGGTCGTACAAATCCCACACCCATCAATGTGCTTAAACCTTTTTCCCATTACCGAGACTCTTCACTCCCTTTGTGGAAGCTCAAATCGCGGAAGTCGAAGGGCGAAAAAGGGTGCGAGCGGTGGCCTTGCGTGGACTCCGATGAAAATATTGGGGGCAGGCCTGATCGGTAGGGCCGCGGTCGAAAACCACGCCGGAGCCTCCGGGGGGATCGTTGCTGTCGTCATCCCCTAGGCGGTCGATTATTCGCGGGGATGGCGGGTCAAAGGGTATCACGTGCGGTGGCGTCAGCGGTCGTGACATCAGCGGCTCTCGGCCAATCGCGGGCCGTCTTCGGTGGATCGATCCGCGGGTGTCGCGCGGCCGTATGACGTGAGCGCGCGGTGACGTCACCGAAGCGCCGTTCGCCGCTTTACACACGGTACGGTTTTAATATAGCGGCGCGATGAACGCGATCCAGACTCAGTTATGCGGAGGCCGGCCTTTCGTGCGATGCTGAGATTAGTCCCGGTCGCTGCGATCAGGCACACGCTCCTGCGGTGAAAAGAGCTCGCGCCGCTCAGTGCCAGTCGGACGTCTAATCCAGACAGGCCAACCAAGTCGTCCCGAGGGACCCGTGCCCCACGTACTCGTCGTTTCCGATCACCTTCGATGCGAGCTCGCCACGCGCGTTGACGTTCCAGTCGAGCGACGGAAGGCTGCTGCATGCGCGTGCCGCGCTCCGAGGTGCTCGACTTCCTGGACGGCGCGTTCCCGTCCGGACGTGCCGGCTTCTCACTCCCCAAGGAGCACCCGTCCACCAGTCTCGCGGACGCCAGCTTCCTCTGCCAGGGTAAGCAGTACCAGTAAGCTGTACCCCGTAAGCTCACCCAGAACACACTCAACCCAGAAGGCCGATCCTTACGGCAACCTCACCACCCAGGAAGCACCCAAATTTCGTACTCCTCCGGTCGTTCTCGAAAATCGCGTCTAGTTCGACATCGATCCGCTGACCGAGTTGCCGCGGCACCACGTGCCCAGCTTTAAGGGATAGAGCGAGTTAAAGGGTCGGGACACGCGCTGTAAAAGCTGGCCATCCAGGCGTTCCACCATCCAGGCACCAAGTGGGACGGCTGTCCGCTGGAAGAATGTGCGATGCGGACCGTGGAGGACGCCGACACGGTGCCCGTGGCAGCGTCGCACCGGCTGCTCCGGGGATACCAGCAACCGCAGCCCGCCGACTCCAACAACAACCACGACCATCACCGGGACCTGGAGGCCAGTTTCGTGCCGCTAGGGCACGACCACTGGCCCAAGTGTAAGTCCCTCTTAGCACGGGGTTGGTGGTGGTGCGCGCTGGTGGTGGTATTGGTGCTCACTTACGAACCTTCGGCTCTTGGACTCTCGACGAGTCACTTCGATCGGGGTATATTTAGTCTGGCAAC
>JABFPB010007930.1:0-10553 GCA_022817645.1 Ceratoteleas bidentatus | reverse complement strand
AATTGTTCCTAACGAATTTAATCTAAAAAAAGTTTAAACAATTTTTTTGAACAATTTGTTATAAACAATTACTAACGAAAATTAAAGACATTGTTACAACAATTATTTATTAGAAATAAAATTAAATTAAAAAATGATATATGGAAAAATTAGAGAAGTGGGAAAAATTATGGGATAAAATAATTCAAAATCATTGTTTTTAAAAATCCACCTTTATTAAGCGATCAAAAATATTATTTAGTAACAAACAGAAAATTGAAATCAGATAACTCTGCGATTTTAAATGCCATTATCCATTTGACAGTCCGCTTTTCGTCCTCCTGGGATTACATAACGCATTAAATTCCTATAATAAATTCCATTGAACTTCTCTCCTTACGTAACGGCAGATTTAACGCATTAAAAAAACAATTGGATTTTCACAGATAATTCTTCCCTTTCACTCATTCAAATTATTGTGTCAATATCAAGTGAAATGCATTCATTTCAAGTATAACTTTCCCCATAAAAAGTTGGATCTTTCTGAATGTTGTATTTGAAATCTCCCTATTCAGCGTTTTGTTTTTATTTAATACAAAGTTAAGCTTTATTTCACCCTTTCGCATCAGAGGCTTTATAATACAATGTTTGCATTTTCATAAAAATAAAATGAATCAGTAAATTAATTAAATTATTTAATTGAAGTTATTACACCATAATAAATTAGAAAATAGTTTTTTTGCAAAAAAAATGTGACAAAAGTTTATAAATTAAATTTTTTTGACAAAAATGTGAAAATTAAATTTTTTTGACAAAAATGTGAAAATTAAATTTTTTTTCAACAAATTTAAAATTTGGTATTCCAGTTTTTTTATTGGTTGTTAAACATTTTAATTAAAAAAAATTTGTAATTAAAAATATTTTGTAATATTAAATTTTAATTAAATATTTAAAAATTACTTTAATATTTAATTTTAATATTTAAAAAAAAAAACAAAATGGCCATTTTTGAAGTCAAAATACAAAAAGTTTGGTAATAAAAACGCGAAATCCGAAATAAAAAAATAAGAATTAAAATGTTTTACTATGGCGATCCTGCCAGGATGTCATTAAACCTTCGAAATTTTTCGAAAAATAAATTAAAAAATTAAAAAAAATTATTTTCGTCTCGAATTTGCATTGTTATTGTTTTCGTTGAGAACAGTTTAACCAATTCATACGGTTTGGCGAACGGTCTGCCAACTGGAAGGAATTACGCAAAGCCGGCGCGTTTTAGTTAAACGCGTTAAAAATGCGAGTGTGCAAAATGCGATATTGTCCCGGAATCAATTTTGTAAACGATTGACATAAATTGTATGCAAATCCAGCGTTGCGTTATTCGATTAAATTCCGCATAATGCCACTCAAATTGTATGTAATACTTCGAGTGAAATTATTCTAAACCTGGAACATCGCAGGTTCGTTTGACGAATTTTTGTTCGACGAAAATTGTGAAAAGAAAAGTTAATTTGGATAAGGATTTGTGCATACATTTGCATTGCTTGCAATTTGCATTTGTATTTGTTCAAAAATTTATTTTCGGGAAAAATTGCAAATTACAAATAGAAATAAATTTGTATTCCAAACAAATACAAATTTTGGTATAAAAATTTTATTTTGTATTAAAAAATTTATAGTTTGAATTGAATTACATTTAATTAGTTTCTTTGAATCACAGCGAAATTGAACTCTTTAATTAAATAAACAATTTTTAACATTTTTAATTTCAAAATAAAAGAGATTTAATCAATCAAATTTAATTTATTTTTAAATGTAAATTTAAATTAAAAATTGTTAAAAGTTTATTTTTTAAATAAATTGGAATTTAAAATTAATTAAAGAAAATTTAATTTCAATAGTTAAATTTTAAATTCATCTTTATTTTAAACTTTAAATTTAAATTTAAAACTCAAAATTTAAATTTGAGTTAAAATTTAAATTTGAGGTTAAATTTAAAACTCAAAATTTAAATTTGAGTTAAAATTTAAATTTGAGTTTAAATTTAAAACTCAAAATTTAAATTTGAGTTTTCTCTTTTTTAATTTTTAAATTTAATTTTAAATTTAAAAGGCTTTTCATTTTAAATTTAAATTTAAAAATCTTTTCATTTTAATAATTTTTCTGGAATAGTGAAATTGAGTTTGCAGTTAAAATCAACAACAATAATATTCGCTCGGCAATTTTGGTTAATGATCTTCCAGGGAATTGAAACCAGAGCCGTCGAAAGTCGGACGCCGAATTTCGGTCCGACGAGCGATGTATTTAATATCGCGCCGCGTCGAGAAATATGGCACGAGTTATTTTTGTGAAACGCGCGGCTTATGTAACGCGGAGCGCTCGCTGTTGCACTTGAAGTGATTCAGTGGCGCAGTCGTCACGTTTATTTGTCGGAGTTAATCGCGTCGGGTCGGGGGCGAGGGGGAAAGGGTCGATTTTCCGAATAGAAAAACAAAAAACCCTTTTTTGTTTTTTAAAAGCCAAGTGTATTTTCAACTTTCAACATTACTTTTAAAATGAAATTTAAATTTTTTTATTAATTTTATTTTACAATATTTAATTTAAATTAACATTTAAATGTAAATTTAAATTTAAATGTAAATTTTTAATTTACATTTAAAAATGAATTAAATTTTATTGATTTATTTTGAAATCTTTTTTATTTTGAAATTAAAAATTGTTTATAATTGTCAAACAAATACAATTTTAACAAAAGTTAGAAAACATTTTTTTAGAAACAATTTTATTAGACAAAATTTTTGAGAAAAAATTATTTCTAACAATATTGTTAGAAAAAATTTATTAGAAACAGTTTCTAACAATTTTATTAGAAAAAATTGTTTCCGACAATTTTGTTAAAAAAATTTGTTGGAAACAATTTTGTGAGAAAAAATTGTTTCTAATAATTTTGTTAGAAACAATTTTATTAGACAAAATTGCGTCCAACAATTTTGTTAAAAAAATTTGTTGGAAACAATATTGTTAGAAAAAATTGTTTCTAATAATTTTGTTATAAACAATCTTAGAAACAGTTTATTTATTTTAAGGTCTTTTTATTTTGATTTTTTAAATACAAAAACATTTTTTGAATAAATTTTGGTTAATATTTAAAACTAGATAATTTTTGACGATTTTCAATATTAAAAATCTGTTAATTATAATTATAATTGTACTTTTTAAATTGTAATTTTAAACAACTAATTATGCTAGATTTTTTTGAAAAAATAAAATCACGACATAAAAAATGATATTGGTTTGTTTAATTTTCATTTTTGTTGAAATTTTTTTATTAAATTTTTATTAATAAATCTTATTTTAAAATTATTTTTATTTTGTTTATAACAATTCATAAAATCATTTATGAATTATATTTTTTCAGTTAAATTTTTAATAAAAAATGTTTAAGTTAACCACGAGAAAATTATATATTTGATTTTATTTGGAAATATTGGACTACTCCAAGAAAAACGTTAGTAAAAGGATACTTTGTATTTATTTTTCTAGTTTCTCGTTTCATGGAGATGAACCGTGGCAATACAGACGAATTGACCTGCGACTTTTACTTTTGGGATGGAATGCAGCTTTAGGTATAAAATGGATGGAGTCATTATCTTGGAAAAATTTTTCGTTCCATACCTTGACTTCTAATGATGAAATAAATCTTTTATTATTTATTTTCTCCAAAAACATTTTTATGTTATATTTTTTAAGTTAAAATAATTTTTTTTAACAATTTGAAAAAAAGGAAAAAAATTGCCGAAAAAATTTTTTTACTCATCATCTTTTTTTAAATCTGATTTAATATCAATCAGTAATTTGAAAATAACTCCAAAAAAAGGTCTCAAGAAAATAAACGAAAAAAAAGAAAGCCTTTGTTTTGAATCGACATACACTCCCATTTGAAACCCACATCCTGCATTTTACAAATCACAAAATGCAAATACGAGATCTCTTCGAGTTTAATACTATTTTTAGTGTATAAAAATAGTATTAACGTAATTAAAAAAAAATTTAATATTAAAAATAAAATAAAATTTTAATTAAATTAAATTTTATTATTACTAATATCATTTGCGTTACGCAAAAAAAATTAAAAATAAATTATGTAAAAATTAAAATTTAATTTAAAATTGATGTTTTAAATAAATTTAAAATTAAAATTAATTTGTTTCAAATCCAGTGCAAAGAAAATTCATTTCGAACAATTTTTCATTCTACAAAATTCCAATAAAAAGTTAAAAAGTAATGTGTAATAATTTTAAAAAATTGTAACAAAAAATGAAAGATATATTACAATTAAAGTAAAAATATTTTTTTAATTCAATGGCAAAAATAAAACAGACAAAATAATAAGATTCAGTTTTCATCCCAATCGACAATTCTTTAATCGTCACTACTGTTTGCGCGAACATTTCACGAATTCGCTGACCAAATTGAATCGGTATTAGTCGTCAAACACGCGCGACCGAATCAGTCCAGTTAATTTGCAATTCGTTCAAATTCAACCAGTTTAATTATAATCGCGTCAACATTTGCTCAATATACCCTCGTCGCGTTAATTGCTTTGCAACAAAAAAGCCAATTTTTGCATCCAATCATCGACTTTCATCGACAGGTTGGCTTCAATTCATTTCTTTACAAATAACTTCATTTTTTCATGTCAAATTTTAAAATTCAATTTCATTCAATTACCAATTTTTAATTCATTTTTATTTACATTTTGTAAAATTTAAATTAATTTAAATAAAATGTAACATTTAATTTATTTCAAATCAATTTTTTGAATTTAAATTAAATTTAAATTTAAATTTAATATTTTTATTTATTAAATTTAATAATTTAAAATTTAATTTAATAAATGTATTTTTAAATAAAATTTTAATTAAAAAATAAATTTAAATAACTAAATTAAAAAATTTAATTTGTTTAAAACATGTCATTTTTGTCAAACTTTGAATTTTGAAATTAAATTTTGTAATTATAATATTTTGAAAGTTTTAGCACCATTTTTTTAATTGTAATACAAAAATTTAATTTTTGAAATTATTTAAACGAATTTTCCGTCGCCTCGACGATTTTTCTAACCGAAAGTATGACGCCAAGGAACGCAAACTGCATCTATGATTCATCATTTAATTTCGCGATTAGTTTAAACATAATGATAAGCGTGAACCGCGGTAATTAAAACTTTCGAATGCGCCATCGGGATTATGCATTGATGAAGCGAGCGCGAAATTACCTTAACCTACGCTAAAACTGACCGAACGGCATTTAATTTTGCGCAATTTCAACTTTTTAAAAATGCCATTTTCCCGCGCAATTTTCTCGAATTTTCTCGATTTTAATGATAATGCAAAAGTATTTGGGTCCAAAAAGACGTTAAATTTATTTAAATTTTTAACATTAAACAAACTTTTTCGTCAAAGTTTAATTAAAAAAACACTATTTGCAACCTGGTTCCTACCTTATCGACCTTGAAATAAAAAAAATAAAAATTATAATAATAAAAATAAATAAATAAATAATTAAATACTATACTGTTAGGAAATTAAATTTATCGTTTAATTTCTATTTTTTTAGGTTTTAAACTACTTTTAGTTTATTAAGTTGTTTTTAATCGATAATTGTAACCTAATTTTTAGGTTAAGTTGCCTTAAATCTCTATTTTTTCATATTATTCTTCGAAAAACGGTTTCTTTTGTTACGAGACGATTGTCTTTTTGGACAGGAATTCTTTTCAACAGTTATCTCGGAGGAAAAAAGGTGCCATTGACCTAAAGAGTCCCGAACCACGGAGACAACGACACTATGTGAACCACGAGCAACAGCTACTTCCCAGCAATGACTCAGCCGATGTAAAACTGTAACAGCATAAAAAATGTTTTTCATAAAAACAAACTTTCTTATCAGTGAATAATATTTAAAAATTGAAAAAAACATTAAACAATTTTTTTCGACAGTAAAAAATACATTTAAATTGTTTATAACAAATTGTTAATATATTTTCTTTAGAACTATGAAATAAATAATTATTAAAAAATTTATGATATTTGTTTTGTGATAAAATATTATAAAAATTTTATGACATTTTTTTGTGATAAAAAATCACAAAATTTTTATCACATCACTTTTTGTGATAAAAAATCACAAAATTTTTATCATAAAATTTTTTTGTGATAAAAAATCACAACATTTTGATCACAACATTTTTTTGTGATACAAAAATCGCAAAATATTTATCATAAAATTTGTGATAAAAAATCACAAAATTTTGATCACATAAAATTTCTTTTGATAAAAAAATTACAAAAATGTTATCACAAATTTTTTGTGATAAAATCTTTGTTCGCCGATTATATTTTTAAATATCATTCACTGTTATAAATTCTATGATTATGTTCTTTGGTCGAAAAGACACCAATTTAAATCGCGTCCGAGTGTTTTTTTAAGTGTACATTTACGTACTATTGTAAAAGGCTGACGATGAGAAAGATTGATCAAATATATTTATAAAATGAAACACGAGAGAGCAGGGCGTTATTATTTGCATTCACTCTTGGAATTCCCTCTTTCTTTGATTTCGTTTTTCGTCGCTCCCGCTGCTTTATCGATCATTCCTCCGGTGCAAAACGCCACTCGAAAGTCGCAAAGTGTCGCGATTGTCTGTCGGAATTAGTTTCGTTAAACGAACGTTGGTGCTCGCGGAGAAAATGATTTCTTTGAGTCAGCCAAACGTTTTTATTAAGGTCGTTTAATCAGAAAGCAAATTATTTTTGTTTTAAAGGTCAATTCGTCGTTATTATTTGAATTTCCGTTTTGCAGTAATCATTAAAAAACCTAAAACATAATCAGTGTGTTTGGAATTGGAAAATCCTTTAGTTTGAGTACCCACAAGCCTATGTTAAAAAAATTTCGAAAAAACGCCATTTTCGGATTTTTAAATTGTAAATTTTGACTTTTTTGGTCCGCGCCATTGTGTCTAGAATGAAAAATCCTTTAATTTAAGTACAAACTCGGCCATATTTTAAGATTTAATTAAACGATTAATTTTTCAAAATGTTTACAATTTTCAAAATTTTGACTTTCTCAAAGTTTTTTAAACATAGCCGTGTTTGTACTCAAATTAAAGGATTTTTAGTCCCGAATTCGGTAATGCAAACAGATTCCCCTCGAAAATAATCCCGTCAGAAAAGTTTTCTCAAAAACGTTCGAAACATTGTATAAAGGTAATCGTAAAAATGAATAATTAATTTTTTTAATTAAAATAACCCATTTTTAACTCAGTCACAATTTGTCAATGTTTAATTTCAGTAAGCAATTTGTATCAATTTCTAAAAAAATTTTTTTAATTAAAATACATTTCAACATTTTTAAAAATATTTTTAAGTTTAAATTTGTTTCAATAAACTTTTCTGTTCTGCTAAAAAAATTCTTAAAAATTAAATAAAAATAATTAAAATACATTTCAACATTTTAAAAAAATATTTGTAAGTTAAATTTGTTTAAATCAACTTCTGTTCTGTTAAAAAAATTCTTAAAAATTAAATAAAAATAATTAAAATACAATTCAAAATTTTTGTAATATTTTTAAGCTAAATTTGTTTAAATCATATTCTATTCTTAGAAAAAATACTTGAATATTTGATTCGTCGATAAAGTTGATTTCATCATACTAATATAAAAATAATAAATATAGGCAAATTGCGAACATAACGAAATAAGTAAATTATTCGTTTCACGTTCACACGAATACGTATGCAAGAGAAATGTGTGCCTCGGTTTAAAACCCTCTGATTAAAACGCCTTAAAAATGCTTCAACAAATTCGCAAACCAAATTTGTTCGAAAATATGCGCGCACTTAAACCAATTAGCTGCCTGCGAATCGTCGCCCCCTCCAAAATCGATTTTATGTTAATATTTGCTCGGCCGGACGTATAATTAGAAAAGTATATTAAAATGCTATTTATCGCATTTTTCATAAATAATTTAAAATCAAAAGAAATGTTTTGTTAACATCATAAATATTATTTTAATATATTTTTTTATTTATTTTTTTATTTTTCATTTATTAATTTTTTATTTTAAAAAATTAATAAAAAAGAAATAAAAAAAAAATTAATATTCATTTTTTTATTTTTTATTTATTTATTTTACGTATTATTTATTATTTTTAATTTTTAAATTATATCAATAAAAAATAAAATAATTATGTATTAATTTTTATATTATATACAAAATAACCGTAAATTAACAGAATCGAATAAATTTATTGAAACTGGTATGATAAAACGAATTCTTGAACAGTGCATCCGAAAAAAGAGACTGCAGGCGAATGAATTGATATGAAACGTTTATTAACTTCAATCTTTATTTACAAAATAACTGGATGAATGATATTTCGTTTGTATCGAATGTGTAAATATATGTTCTCATTCATATACTTCATTCAAAAAGCTTTATTTACAGTTCAATTTTCACATTCGTTGTGCATTGTATTATGTTCATTCTGCCCTGGAAATTAATGAATGGTTCAATTTTAATGTTAATTTGGAAATTTTGAGATTGCTTATTAATGTACTAAGCAGAAATTATTTCGAATGAAATACAAGTTGGCCCTAAATGAAGTTGATAAAACGGCAAAGTAAGTTTATTATATCTTTTAATATATTTCACATAACTGCGTTGTATATTATATGATAATTCTGGTAATATTTGAGATATCACAGCAAAAAAGACGAAAAACAATTTTTTAATACTGTGAATCTAGCATTAAAATTTAATTTATAATTAAATCAATTTGAATTAAAATTTAATTTATAATTAAATCAATTTGAATTAAAATTTAATTTATAATTAAATCAATTGAAATTAAAATTTAATTTATAATTAAATCGATTTAAATTAAAATTTAATTTATAATTAAATTAAATTACATTTTAATGCATTAAAATATAATATAGCAATTCTAGCAAATTTGTTCAAATATCAACTTTACTATATTTAAGAAAATTTAAAACTAAAAACATTACCCAAATGATGTACGACTAACTTCTTTTATTTTTATTTAATGTTTCTGTTTATTTGCTACAATTTAGCAATTTTTCTAATCGTTAACTTTGCTATGATTCCAGCAAAGTGATAGAAATGAAAGAATGAATATCGTCAGGAATTACTTTATTATTATTTTTAAATTCTCATTACATTCTTAAAATTTTCTGTAATCTAGCAAACTGCTAAAAATCGAAATAATAGCCAGTTTTGGTATAATTTTAACTAACTGCTAAAAACGAACATTTTACTAATTCTCCAATTAATTTTCGACTCAACTAATCGTCGCAAACATTTCGATTAATTGTTCGTTTGCTACTTGCTAATTCTAGCAAACTCTTAAAACTATTTAACCATCAATTTTGCTACATTCTAGAAATCTGCAAAAATTAATTTACAAATTTTATAAATCGTTGGCTTTGCTATAATTCTAGCAAACTGCTAACAACCAAAATAATTGTTTTAAATACCTGTTAAAAATGAACAATTGTCTAAATTTCCAACTAAATATTGGCGAAACTAATCGTTACAATCATTTTTATAAATCGTTCTTTTCCTATGATTCTAGCACACTCTTAACACGATTTAATAATCAGTTTTGCTAAATTCTATAAATCTGCCAAAAATTAATTCAAAAATGTTCGAATTAATTATCAACTCAACTAATCGCCGAGACAATTCTGATAAATCGGCGGTTTTCGAAATTATAAAAATAATATAACTCAAAAATTCACATAGCAATTTTTCTATAATTCTAGCAACTCAAAAAAATAATATAGCAATTTTCTATATTTCTAGCAACTCGAATATTCCACTTATATCAATTTTCTATCATTCTAACAACTCAAAAAAATGAAATAGCAATTTTTCTATAATTTTAGCAGGTCATCCCAAAAAGTATCACAGAAAAAGGAGATCGATAGGTAATTCCCGATTAATGACGGCGAAACAAAACGCCCGCGCTATCGGTGTCTGCTAATAAACATCGCCGGCGATAATAATGTCGGGCGTGATGAAAGCGCGGGGCGAAAGCCGCGCATTCCGCGTCAAATTCATCGGGCTTCGGCGGGATCCCGATTTAGCGCGCTACGTGGGTGTCGCGCCAATAAGTGTCAGAAATTCGCGCGAAAACCGCCAGAAGAAACGAGCGCCGGTGTTACGTCAGTTACGATCCACTCGTGACATTCAAATTCTACTGCAGCCTCTCTTATCGCGAAACAAACGCTAAGTACTTAATTGAGATTAAACGTCCGTATTGGGTATATTCGGGAGACGGTATTTTTCGTCGTCGCGAGAGACGTCGATGGAGATATTTTTAGTCGAGATGAGCGGTTGGGAGATTTTGCAACTTGCTAGAATTTATGTAGAATCTGAGAATTTGATTGGAAACTGTAAAATTTGGCATAAGGAGTCTTAAGGTAGTTCCCTTATTAAGTTACAATAATGAGAATTCGATGAAACTTTAAATCTGGTTTATTTCGAGTCTACT
>JABFPB010007928.1:0-10556 GCA_022817645.1 Ceratoteleas bidentatus | reverse complement strand
GAAACTAAAATATACTTCCTTCAAGAATATCTCATCCAAGAATATAATATACTTGGAAACAGTCAGAATTTTTTTTCAGTGTATATTTTACATTTACCACATCTGACTCCAACACTGTAACGTTAACACACATTCATAACATACAATACTACTCGATGTTAAACCTATTTTTTCCCTCAGACATACGTCTCCCAACGTTCTATACCTTCCTCCACCTTCCACACACATCCACACCTCATTTTCAACAAAAACCCCATTCGCGGCGTCACCCGCACATTCCTCTCAACCTCGCCGTCCCGAAACCGCACTAAAACATGCTTCGCTCCATCCCAGACGTCCGTCCCAGGGGCTGACCCCTGCGAACCCGTCCGAATTATCGCGCGATTTTGGCCCGAGGCAAAAAGCGCGCGCGTCGCCGCAAAAAGCGGTGGGGACAGGAACACGGCGTCTGAGCGCGCGGGAACGCGACCGAGGCCCGGACCTTGGCGAACGAGACCTTGAAAAGTTGTCGCGTTTCGTGATAAGTGAGGGCCACAAGACGGGCGCGAAAAAAATGCTAAGGCAGACGCCCGCCGGACCAGGGGAGGGGAAACGGGGGTAGGGGGGGGGGTCGGGTGCCGGCGAGCAAGAAAAAGAGAGGCGCATAGCAACGCTCCTTTTCGTTGATTTTCGTTTCGCGTTTTCATTGGCGAGCGAAGATTGCAGCCTGGTTGAATGCACTGTAGCATCGAGGGGCGGCGGACGTCGCGTCTGGTTACCATGGCGATGCTGCATCGACCGCCCCAACCCCGTGTCTGGGGATTTGACGAGGGTCTGCGAGAGAACGAGGGAGGGAGCGACGCGGAGGGCGACGCTCACGGGGACACGGCCGACAGAAGCGGTTATAGCTCAGCCAAACAGATATATCAAAATTACAGTCCGACGAATCAGCGATCGGTTTTGCGATCGCGATTTGCGACTGGCGGCGCTGATCTGCGCTTTTTTCGACGGGAAAACCTTTGTGTCGACGAGGGAAGGATGACTGGGATTTTTTTCGGTGGGGGCGATGACGGGAAGAAAAGCCGCGACGGGGTTATGATTTTGCAATTGATTTGGTTGGGAAGAATAGTACCCAGATGGTGAGGGGGGTTAATTTTATTAGCGAAGAGTGGCTATTTGCGGGGGGAATTGTTCGAAAGGCCGCGATTCAATATTACGGGTACGTTTGGAAGCTGGGTTTATTAGCGGTTGATTAGCCACGAATAGAGTGGGTGTTGATTATTGGCTGGATGATTGGCTGCGAAGTTTCGCGGGCACTTTCATTTTGCGGTAACGCAAAAAGACAAGACATTGCGGGCGCTATATTGGACCGGAGAATTTCGAATTTTTCGCTGTCGAATTTTCCGGCTTCACTGTCACACATAAAACGGAATGAATGTACTGTAAATTTACAAACGAATTTAAGTCAGCCGAGTAAACGGTTTAATAAAACTTTCTACATTGGACGGG
Organism: Ceratoteleas bidentatus; assembly: GCA_022817645.1. Taxonomy (NCBI): domain Eukaryota; kingdom Metazoa; phylum Arthropoda; class Insecta; order Hymenoptera; family Scelionidae; genus Ceratoteleas; species Ceratoteleas bidentatus. The sequence continues at coordinate 9,068 of JABFPB010007928.1, read as the reverse complement.
AAATTGAGAGAATTCGCTTTTTCCGTTTTGCTGAGTTTTTCCCTTTTGCTAGAAATTGTGCGTGCTTCGCACCGACACACGTGCGTCAGTTATGACGTGCGCGTAATTTAAAAATAGGCGAAGTCGTGTAAATTCCCACGCATGTAACCGTGCTCTTAAAAATAAACCTCTGCTGATAAATCGTGATTAATGAAGAGTCGTTATTTTTCATCAGTATTCCCAGATACGGTCTCATGGTATTACGTTCTATCGCGCAATTATTAATCGCGAATTCAGCACTCGTCTTCGCCGACCGATTCCCCGTGCAATATTTTTCATTAATTTGTAGACGATGTTGAATCTTAATCGTTTTTCAATAATAGCGCGGGAGCAACGTATCCCGGCGCAAGATTTCCCAATGATCATTTCTCAACGATTATTGCACGCTGAATAATTTCGTTTATCACCGCGCATACATCACTCATGACTTATTAGCCCTTATCGATCATTTCTCATTTCGCATTGTCTAGCCCATTTCTCATTGGACGATTTTTACCGATAATTTCCCACGCATTGTTTACCCTCTCCCATGTCTTCGCGCCGATTGCGCCTTATTCAACAATTTCCATAAATCATTATCAACCGTTCTCCACTTTAAACCGACTCGTCTCATTCACTCAGAATTGCGCGCTCCTTATTGTTCAGCTTTTGCAACAATTTTTATCGCACAATTCCCATCGATTGAATTCTAAATAAAAATGACTCGCCGCGGTTCTTTCTCGTGGCGCTGGCAACAGAACGTTATTTCAAAATTCGCAAATATAATGTCAGAAATTCGCGAGCGCTGTTCCGCTTTATTTAAATAATTGATTAAACGTCGTTACGCGTCGCAACGGCAAATATAATGGCGATCAATAAAAGGCGCAGCCGCTAGGCTAATCGAAGCAAAACATATAAAAATGGAGTTGCAATAAAAATTGACATTTCGGCGCGCGTGTTATCGCAGCCGTGTTTACACCGATTGAAATACCAATTTTTATTGCTCCTCTATTTATACGCTCCTTAAGTCGGCGCGTCGCTGTTGCTGTGCCGCGCGCTTCGCGCGGCACAATTTCCCGTCTCGCGCATCGAAAAACTAATTTATTTCGCAATACCTGTTCGTCGTTCAAATTGTTTCGGGTGCGCTCGCGTGTTTACTTTATTCGAAAATTTGTCGACGCATCCGCGATCTTGCAGGGGTGGCGTTTTTGCGACGACAAGGCAAACGAACGTATCCATCCGAATATTTTATGCATTCAACGTTTTTCCCCGCTAAAACATCTTCGACGTTTCTCGAAAATTGGTACTTTCGAAATTTCGTGGGATTAAATACGGTGTATTTGTTGTCGACCGATCGAACGTTTTCGAGGGCTCGGGAAATAATGCGATCGATTCGAATTTCAATAAATTTGAATTTCAAAAAAATTTCCACTAGACTCGACTCGGCTGACCGTAGTGGCGTCTGCGAAACGGTTTTTCATTTCCCCAATGAACGTCCGGCATTTTTCGAGCGCTCGCAATAACTTTGTTTGTGAAGAAGAAACGCGCGCAATTCGGGACAGACGATTTTTCGGCGCCGCGGATCAGCTGAATGGGAACATTGTTGCGCGACTGGCTCGTTCGCGTTCGTTTGTTTGTTGTTTGCAACTATTTTATTTGTATTAATTGAACATTTATTTCATTGCATCCCGAACCCGACAAACGGAGGGACTTGATTTTTAAAATTGCATTCGACCGTTTGGTTGGTAGCGGGAAATTTTGATTCTATTTTGCCCAGCGTTTACAGCGGCAACATTGCGAACCGCTGATTGCGTGCAAAAGCTCGGCCCAACTTTTCTTCTCGTGACATATATATTACCATATATATTATTTCAACTGTATTTTATGGCAAATCGAAAACGTTTGGCTTTCTCCACATTTATTCTCCCAATTTTCGTGAACGACTGAGAATATTGTAGAAAGGCAATAATTCCAGATTTTACATCCAGAAAGCTATTAAGGATAACAATGTAAATTGTAACTTCAACAATATTATGTCGTGAATATAGTACAATGATATACTGTAAGATTTTTTAATTAAGTTTCATTAATTAATTGTTCTATATCCACATCTATTTTGCATGTTATCGTATTCTGAGTACAATTTCCAATTTAATCTCTCTCGGCTAAATGTTGATATATGAAGTAAAGTGTACTATATATACTATCCAAATTTTATAACAATGTTCTTCTCAGTGTATTATTGATTAGACAACAATATCGTTCAGTATAGCTGGCGGACTTACTGTACTAATTTAATTAATATCAATTAATTTAATTGAAATTCACATCTATTTAGTAATTTTATTGGTTCCATCACTCTGAATCTAATTGCACCAAATTAAATACGTCACCTTGTTCAAGGTATAATTACTATTGTTCTCTTGACAAACTAATTCAAAATATTCGATATTCTCTTAATTTCTTAGTTCAAAGGAGTGCGTAACAAAAATTAACCATCACGTAATGGAACAGGTTGAAGGTCCTGAAAAGTTCTTAAAGTTCCGATTTGTTTTAAAACCAATTACCACCAGTCGAACCTTGCAACAAAAACAAAGTGGTCAAACGGAATTCTTTCGGGTTCGCGCGAACTTGGCAAAAATCGTCCGATCCGAGCCCGAGATCCCGTTGACCTTGCGGCCGATTTCCTTTCGGCGATTCGTCCGGCGAATTCGCATCGAGGAAGCGTTTTTGTCGCGATAGGCGCGCGCGATAAACGCACGCCTATCGTGTCCAGGGAGTCCACGGGAAAAAATGTTACTAATGGACTTCGTTTGCGGAACTTTCTCCCAGAGCGAATTATGCAAACGACGGCTAAGCTGTTGCTCGCACGGTGACGTAACGGGTCGGTGATTTATGTGGCCGATAAAGCCGGCTGATAAGACGCGCTGATTATTTCGCGAAATTGTCCGCGTGGAAATAACGAGTCGAGTTGCGGTTCGCGTTCGATCGCGACTTTTTCCCGCGGGGACAAATTTATGCGCAAATATTGGCGTAAACACATTTTGAAAAAAGCTATGTCTACCTCAAACATCCATCGATCCAATTAACTGCGAGCCCACTTTGCGCATTGATAACTCACCTGAAACAAAGCAAAGAATCGAATTAATATTGATTTTCGTTTGGCGGGGTTAAAAGCATGCAAAAATGCAGGCGAATCGCAATTTGCGACGTTCATTTCGTAACATCGCCAGCGAATGTGTGTGTTAATGTGATTTACTTATGCAGCGCGTAAACGTGTCGCATTTGTTTATTAACGCGAACGGTAATTGTTTGCGCGAACTTTTCGGATCAGACATGAGCGTTCGCCATAAGTCCGATCGTTTGTTTACGTTTGTTCGACATATCGCATTGCACTTCTATAACATATTGAATGACAATAAACTTTCTGAACTAACTTCGGGAACAAATATTATCACTCGTGTCAATTCATAAATTGTTAAAAATTTCAGAAGTCCAATTACGGTACGTGCACCATAAAATCAAATTAAGGTACAAGTACCGTAAAACTTGTAATCTATTTTTAATACTCTGTTGAGATAGTTTCAATGTTTGAAATGAACTTCCAGTACTTGCATTAAATGTGCATTCATTTTACGGACATTTTTAACAATTATCATAACCGTTCCTCCTTAATAGTTACAAACTTTATGGACAAAAAACGATTATGAACTATTCCGGCAAAGTTCATTTCCCAACTTTAAGAGTTCATCCTAGACATGAACTTTACCAACTCGATCTATTCCCCGACATTATCGTCGAACTTGACGTATGAACTCTTCGAGCAAAGCTCATCTCCCAACTCAAAAAGTTTGTCCCATACACGAACTTTATGAACAAAGTTTTCTTCTCGACATTGCGATCGGATTTCCATTATGAACCCTTCGAGCAAAGTTCATCTTGAAACTTTCCGCGCTGATCGTCCGCGCCATTACCAGCAGCATTCCAGTTACCAATTTGACGATCCACTTCATCGTTCATTACTGAACTTTACGCGTTTAAAAATCCCACACACAATCCCGCGAGCGACTCTCACGAAGTTCATAATTCACGATCCTTCGCGAACGTCGCGATAGCGTTCATCGCGCTGAAGCGTTTACGGACTTGGCAGTGTAAATAATTTACAAACTCGGCGCGGGGAGTTTATTATTCGCGTTCGCGCATAAAACTTGGCCGCGTTGCAACAAGTAATCGGGCTTTTGTGCTGCGGCGCAATAAACCGGCATCGATTTACGCGAATTCGTCGGCGGAAAAGGACAAAAACGAAGGCCCGCGCGGAAGATACTGCGCGCCGCAATGGCGCGGAAAAAGGACGCTATGATCGAGGCGTATGTTCCGACGCATTAAAGTTCTAATGCATGGAGATGCTATCGCACTTGTCGATGGTACGCTGCGCCGCGATAAAGACGTCCGGAGCATACGAGCGAGTCGCGAGATGCGAGAAGAGTTTTAGCGCGGACTATGCGCGTCCGATATTCTTTCGCGCGATACAATATTTAATGTACGCCAATATAAACGTGAACGTCGGGCGCAATTTCCAAATTGCCGCGGCTTTTCTCGCGCGACTATTCCTGGTTAATAATGACAGAGATGGGAATACAAAAACCCATCTGGATTCAGGCTATTTTGTAATTATCGTATAGAAAGGTGGATAAATGATTTTTTTTAGAAATCTACGTAATTTACATTTGTAAATTATCGGTTATAATAAGGTGAAAAAGAAAGAATTTCAAATTATTTTTCGAGATTCTATATGATTGCATTGAATAGATTTGAATATAACCATTATCTTATAAATGAAAAATACAATTTGGCATTTCTTTATTTCGTTATTATATCTTGTGATTTTTCTGCGCAAACGGACACAAAATAACGACCATTTACGTCAAATTCAATAACACGTATCTATTTCTATCCGAAAATTGCGAGAAAACGCCAACATTCGGCACGGGCACATTTTTCGGCGAAATAATTGCACGTCGAGAAACGTGGACAAGTGTAACCGACGCGCGCGTCACGTTGCCGTAATTAAACGGCGATCCGGTCAGACGGGGAACGGCGCGCGGACGTGGAGAAATAATCGAATTAACGGAAACGACGAAACGTTCGGTTGCAAGTGACATAATTTGCGATCAAGGGTACGTCAAACGCGCGTTTATTCTTTCGCGCGCGCGGACGCTATCTAATAATGGGATCTGCGAACTGGAAATTGGTTCGAAGAGATAAACAGTTGCGAGTTCGACGCGTTAATATAATGCCGGAGAAATTATATTTGCAAAAGTAAATATTGCCGGCAGGAATTAGCGCGCCGGCGTGAATGTGGAAACGAAAGTTCGCGTTCGCTGGAAATGTTTAACTGAACCGGAAGGGGCGTAAGGGTAGGATTTTCCTGGCGGTTTTCGGTCGATTCTTCTTTTCGAAGGGTAACAGTTGAAATCGACGCTACGATGGATTGTTATATTAATGTGCTCGGTTTTTATCGTTTAATGGAACAACACTTTTAGAAATGTTGGAACTTATTGAGAAAGACTGTCTTTTGTAACTTTCAGTTTCAAAGCATATATGTTATTTCGAACAAAATTAATCTTTTTATTTAAATTAACATTATATTTCAACGAAAATCATTTTTTTATGAAAAGTATCTTTCTGTTCACTAAAATAATGTCTTTTTATCCGAAAAATAAAACCATTTTAACTAACTGAAAATGTTTACGTTAAAGATATTACTTTGCTAAATTCACTACATTCAATATTCTGCAAACTTCACATATTTTTAGGTTAGGAATGTACAATATTATAAATTAAGCTAAATAAAACAGCTTAATGACTTTAACATTTTATTATCTAAAAAAATTTTATCATAATTTTTATTTCTGTGACAAAAAATTTCTGTAATATAATTTTTTTAGTATTTTTTGTGAAAAAGAATACCCAATTTATCTTAAGAAGAATCGTTTCCATTTATATTCTTTTTTTACTACAAAAGACTGTTTCATTAATTCAAAAAAGCGCGCGTAACGACCAAAGCAAAATTTTTTTTCGAAAGATTAGTTAAAAGGAATTTTGTTTCCATTGAAAAAGGTCCTATTCCAATCATGGTTGGAAGTATTTTCCAATCGTTATTAATGACTCGATCATTTTAAAATGTTACAATTTATATTGTTTCGGCTGGGTAATTCAAGTCGCAGTGTTGAATAATGCACGGCAAAAGTGAAATTTCATGCGTGGAGGGAAAAACTGTTCGTAATAATCCGACGGATTAAATAATGCGCGACTGCCGTGAGGGAGATGCGACGTTAACTATTCAACTGTAACGATAGTGTTTTTTCTGGTGAATTAGTAATGTTTTTGGCGTTTAATGCCGGGAACTTTGAAGTCGCATTACAATTTCAAAACGGTTTTACCCGAGCGAATCGGCGAATGGATTTTACTTCGCGTTCGCCTATTAATTATGCAGGGGCAATAATACCCGCGCCGATAGCGGACAAAAATGTAACACTTGGGTGGGATTTTGAGACGCCGAACGTCTCGCCACCGCCATTAATTGCGACTCCCGGATAAGTTTGTAATAAACGACGTAACACAATTATGCACCGCGCGCGACTCTTGGCGCATTAACGTGCAGCGAATGCGCGCGACATATTAACCAGGAAGACCGGGAGTCGCGCGCCGATGCGACTGGATATTGCGCGAAAACCTAACCTAAACCCGCAGGTATTACCGGATGAAACGTCGAGGGTAATGCGCTTAGAGCCAGGCGCAACTCTAATTTATATCGAAAATACGTTTTCATACTCTCTTTCCTGCGTTCGTTTCACGTGAACAAAACTTTCCGCGGAAGTCTCAAAAGGAAACGCGATTCAATTAGTCCGGGAGAAACGAAACTCGGAGATTAATATGTTCGTTAAATTGACTGAACCGTTCCTCCGCGAGTTCAAAGCCGGCGATGGTTTTCGCCGTATCCACGTCTTATCTACGTGGAGGAGAAAACAAAATAACAAAGGATCGTCATTTTCGCGCGAAAATTGTTTTTCGTCATCGCCTCTCCATTCACTTTCGCGGCGCATCACTTTTTCAAGGCCTTATCTCGTCCACGTAACGATTGACAAGTAAAAGCTCGAACGTGTTGCTGAATGAATTGACGAGCGGGGCTTATAAGCGCGACGTCTTATAAGAGCCGGAACCGCGCACGTAATCCCACCTTCTTACGGCATACTATTTCCGGCATCGATCAGGTTCGCTCGCGCGCGCTGCCGCCGCCTCGGTTGGTGGCGCGCGAGCGAGACCGACTGCGCCCGCGAGAGAGACGCCGGCAGCGAGCCACGGTAGGCACGTTAATGCCGCGTCCTAAGGTTAAGGCTAGAGAGCATCCAAGGTCATTGTTCCCGCGTGGCACACACTACTTTGCGAAACTACGCGCGGCTTATCCGGAGCGCGGGCCGTCGACTTCGACTCGCGATGATACATCGACGAGGCGACCTTCGGCACAAAGAACACGCCAGTGCACGCCGGGGACAAAGGGTTATGTTAGTCGAGAGGGCAAGTGCAGGTTCCGTTGATGATTCGGGGATTTTGAGGGGCAAGTCGGGGTTTCGGGAGCTTCGTTGAAGGAAGTGTGATATGGGGGAGGGGTACTGAGACAGTTTTTAAGACAAATTTGTTGTGGGGTGAGTTGAGGGGAAGTAAGTTAGGTATGGGTAAAAAAAATAGAAGTGAGAATTTTAATTCCTGACTTTTAAAACTTTTTAACTGCTCCAATGTTAAGTTTTAGGGAAAACACTTGAAGGCGTCAAAGTGTTCTTCAAAATGTTCTGAAAAAGCGACATAATTTTTTCCACTGCATTTTTTAAGTCTGAAGTTGTTGAAGTGAAGAATACCGATTATGCATTTTTATAGTAACATCTAAGAAAATATTAAGCAAATGTGTAATTACCGTGGAAAAACAGAAATAGACGAAAAATCCACGATAATTATCCTATTATTTTTTAAATATTTTCTAAAATAATGACTATATAAATTCATACTACTTCAAGATTTCCATTTGCACAATTACAGTAATACTAAGCTGTAATTCAAATCATTTATTATTATTGTAATCCCTTCGTATAAAGTACGATACAAGTAAAGTAGAATGAAATACAATTTTGGCCGTAGATTAATTAAATAAATATGTTTGTGTATAATTAAGTGAACAATTAAATAGTGAATTTTACATTGTCTTAACTGATCTAAAGACAATACAGCATGGATATCACAGGTCGTAGTTATACATACAATTTATAAGATCCTTCGCAAACAGTTAATAAATGATCGTAATGACGGCTTGAAATAGCGTCGTGTATCTCTTCACCAAACTTACACATCCTTGCAGGAGACTCATTTGCATCCTGATTTGTGCGATGGTGGGAAATATAGAATAGGGGAGAAGATCTTAAAGCCCTGCGAGATGTATGGAATGTTATCATGTCTCCAAATTCATCATATTTAATGTGGTTAATAATTATTTTGTATACAAAGATGAGATCCGAATATTTTTTTCTTTCCTGTAAAATAGGTAATGAGGAGCTGTAATCATAATCGTCAATATTCATTATAGCGCCGGAAGAAAATGCGAATCTTGGCAAAAATGTATGGAAAACTGTGGAGACCAGATAACTGAACTATATTCTAGAACAGGTCGAACTAGGGACTTGTAAAGGTTGAGATGCGCCTCTTTTAAAACTCTCTGTTAAAGAACTCTCTATTAAAATTGATCTAAAAACTATCTCAATGAGTTTGTCTTTAATCAGGTTTAGATATTTTCTGACCAGATTTAGATCAAAACACGATCATACACTGTAAAAAAAGGTCTTCAGATTTTACACAATTTGAGTTTGCACTATGCCCTCTATTAGTAAAATTTTGAGTAAATTTTACTCATTTTTAAGTAAATTAACTCAAAATTGTGTAAAATTTACTCAATTTTGAGTAAATTTTACTCATAGAGTGCATAGTGCAAACTCAAATTGTGT
>JABFPB010007927.1:0-10556 GCA_022817645.1 Ceratoteleas bidentatus | reverse complement strand
TCCAATTCTGATCCATTTCTGACCCATTTCTGACCCATTTCTGACCCAATTCTGACCCAATTCTGATCCAATTCTGACCCATTTCTGATCCATTTCTGATCCATTTCTGACCCATTTCTGACCCATTTCTGACGATTATCTGATGGTTACCTCAAGGTTGTCTGAAGGATTTCTGATGGTTCTTTGAAACTTTTTCGACGCTTTTTTAACGGTTTTCCACCGCTTTTGCGACGGCTTTGCGACGGCTTTGCGACGGCTTTGCGACGGCTTTGCGACGGCTTTGCGACGGCTTTGCGACGGCTTTGCGACGGTTTTGCGACGACTTTGGGACGGTTTTGCGACGACTTTGCGACGGTTTTGCGACGGCTTTGCGACGGTTTTGCTAAGATTTAGCGACGAGTTTGCGACGGATTTCTGATCGATTTCCGACGGATTTCCAACGAATTTCCGATGGATTTCCGACGGTTTTTCGAAGGTTTTCCGAATGTTTCCGAAGGTTTTTGGAAGGTTTTTGGAAGGTTTCTGGAAGGTTTTCCGAAGGTTTTCCGACGTTTTTCCGACGGATTTCCGATGGATTTCCGACGGATTTCCGACGGATTTCCGACGGTTTTTCGATGGTTTTCCGACGGTTTTCCGAAGGTTTTTCGAAGGTTTTCCCAAGATGTTCCCAATGTTTTCCGATTGTTTTTCGAAGGATTTCCGAAAGTTTTCCGTAGGTTTTTGGACGGTTTTCCGAAGAGTTTTGATGGATTTCTGAATGTTTTCGGATGCTTTTTTTTGGTTTTGTGAAAGATTTCAGACGGTTTTCCGAAGGTTTTCGAAAGTTTTTCCGAAGTTTTTTTGAAGGTTTTCCGATTGTTTTCCGAAGGATTTCCGAAGGTTTTTCGAATGTATTTGGAAGGTTTTCCGAAGGTTTTCCGAAGGTTTCCCGATTGTTTTCAGAAGGATTTCCGAAGGTTTTCCGAAGGTTTTTTGACGGTTTTTCCACGAGAAGGAAATTCCAAAATCTTGCCAAGCTGGAAGAGAGGTGAAAAACAACACGAACTAGCAAGAGGATCAACACGTCGAAGATCACAAGGACTCAACAGAGAGTGAGTACGACGACACGGAAGAGGGCCTTGCTGAGCCGGAGGAGCAGCCATAGGAGTAGCCGGAGCAGCTGCCAACAAGAACCGCTCGTCGAACTCTGTACGATTGCAATACCTTGCGATTGCCTCAGAGATATTCGGACTTCGACCTGAGCCTCTCACCGAGATCAGATCACGGAGACTATGCGATGATGGGCGACGTGCAAGATATCTCCGTGCAGAAAGCACTGAAGGATAGACTCTGGCGCGCTGCCATGAAGAAGGAGTACGACTTGCACATTAGTATGAAGACATGGAGACTGGTCAAACCGCCCACGCACGTCAGGCCCCTGACATACCGCTGGGTCTCGCGCGAAAAACAAGACGGTCGACTGAAGGCCAGGTTGGCGATTCGAGGCGATTTGAACAGAAAGCCGGAATCGAGTACCTTCAATCGAGTACCGAGGGAACCTTCAGTCCCGTGGGGCAGTATGACTCAATCAGACTGATCCTTAGCATCGCAGAATCCGAGAAGATGCATCTCGCTGCATTCGATGTTAGCACCACGTTTCTCTACGGGGAAATTGAAGACGAGATATATACGCAACAGCCGGAGGGATTCGATGACAGAACGGGGCGAGAATGCAAACTGCAAAAGAGCTTGTACTGGCTTAAGCAGGCCCTAAAGAATTGGAACGCCAAGATCTCGAAATACTTCAGGTCCATGAAACTAAAGAGCACCGACGACGACTTCTGCGTGTACTACAACAAAGATCGGACCGTGCTGGTAGTCCTCTTTGTTGACGACGGCCTGATTGCAGCAGCCAGCTGCAACGAGATGCGCAGTACACTGGAGCTGATTAATCAGAAGTTCGAAATCACATACGACAAGACGCATTTTTCAATATTTGCCGGGAACCGCTAACCTTGGACGCAGACTATGGAGGAGATCCCATCACAGGAAGATTCACCAGCGGAGTACTCGTGCTGAGAGGAGGACCAGTTATCTGGAATACCCGAAGGCAGCATCTGGTGGCGACCTCAACGGCAGAGACCAAGTATCGCACAGCGGTATCGGCGATAGATGACGTGTGCTGGTTACGACGTATCGCACCAGAGTTGCTGAGTGGAGATAACAAGCACCCCACTCCTCTCCGTGTGGATAACCAATCAGCAGTTCATATGTTGATAAATACAAGCGAGGGTCGTATGACTAAGCGAAAGAAACACATCGACATTTCCCGCAAGTTTATCAAGGAACACATCGGTGACAGTGCAGCCGCTACACGTAGCAAGCAAGGACCAACTCGCCGACATACTGACGAAACCATTCGCCAAAAAAAGTTCAAAGACATCAGAGAAAGAATTGTTAAGGAGGCATGTTGGGGTTAACACTTCTCTGTCATTCAAATTTCCCGCTCTGTGGTCACCCAAACCTACCCGGGTGACTGCGCCACCTGCTCCCCTATTTCATTGTTTTTCTAAGTTGGCTAGACTACCGAAACGCGAAACGAAGCCGAAAAATGTTTCTCGAATGGGCGCGACGTTTCTTTTTGTATCGGTCTCACAATTGAGAACAAGTTGCGATCGACGTTGCCGAGCCAAGCCGCTCGACCGAGCAACATGCAGTCCGCCGACAATTCATAAGGTTAATTGATATTTTCGCGCTCTAAAATAAACATTGTACGCACAAATCAGAGACCTAAGTTCGCGGTATCTTGGCCATGTATTTTTATACCTTTCTATGTTCGTTTTTCAGGCGCCTTTTGATGCAGGCTTTTATTATTGAGTTTGCCTGAATTAAATAAACAATTTAGAAAACTTGAAGAGCCGACTGATTTATTTTTCGAAGCCTTGGACCTTCGACAAAAACAACAGTATTTCGCGTGCGCAGTACGTCTTCTTTCGCAAACAGATATCATGCTGTAACAGAATGAAGATCAGTTTAGGCCAACCAGAATTACTTTTTATAAGAAAAAATACATATGCTTATTGTCGCAGAGTGACATTTATATTCTAACTAACAGAACCTTTACGAAATGTAAATCTTACTGACACAGGTTACGGCCCTGAGGTGAGTGTGGCGTGACGTGTCGTTTGACACTCGCACAGTTTTATTTATCTTTTTTGTTTTAACTGTCACGTCCGTCATCAAAGTTGCACGAAATCACCTAGCTAACGTTCACACGGCGTTAAGCACAAGTTTTGATTGTTCATACTGTCATAACGTCGTCTTTTTCGAGCCGTTCGTCATCGAACCCAAGAGCTAACCTCAAACCAGTGTTCCCGCTTCATTCGATCTGGTACTGCTGTTCGCTGCCTCCGGGCAATTTTGTTACAGGTAGCTCAACGCAAACTATTTGAGCACAACGATATCCATCGGATTTCCGTTGTGCAAACATCATTTGATAATTGTCAATATTGTTCGCGGCTTGCTGACACCACGGGCACCCGGAATGCTGTTTCGGCCCTGAGCTGTTGATGTTTCCCCCAGTGGGATAGTCGCGTCCTTGTCTTTCGCTTGTCGCCGATCCGTCTGTCATCGTCTATCTGAAACGTTACCACTTTGCTGGATTGTTACTGCTGTTTCGCTGTCTGCGGGCAATTTTGTTTCAGATTTGCTCAAGGCGCCCTATTTGAGCACAACGATATCCATTGGATTTACGTTGTGCTAATCTGCATGATGAGATGTTCATATGTGCCTGATACAAGCGAGAGAGTTAGATTTATCTGCGAGAGCGAGATAGCTGATTTCACCATCGACCGTCGAAACCACTAGCCAACTGTCACGCTGCTCTATCGGCCCGACGTTCACTAGAGGGTTGGTACGCTGTCTAGTTTTGGACTCGCTTTGAGGCGTCGGGTTGTGCCGCCGAGAAGGTACTCCAGGCGGCGACACTGTATGCCGTGTCGATCTATATCTGTCGGTGCGCTGTCTAGTTCTGGACTCGCTTCGAGCCGGCGGGTTGTGCCGCCGTGTGACATCACATACGAACCTTACGACACGGAAGTTATCCGGCCGGAACAGCTGGCCACTTTTCGTCTACACGGCTACCAACGTAGCGTAACGTAACATAATACACTGTGACATTACGTGATACATCGTTTACGAGATGTCAAAAAAACAGATTTATTGCGCGGTTTGTAAAGGCGAGATGCGCACTCCAGCACTGTGCATGCGCTGTAATTTAAAATACCACTCGACCTGTACTACATTTAAAACCTTACGTACACCCGAAAAAAATTTACGTCTTTGTAGCCAATGCTACGAGATTTCTATAAAAGTATATAATCCTGGGCGAAAAGTACCTTCGACGCCGATTCCGAGAAATGGCACTTTGTCGCAAACCCCGAAAGGTAGTTCTACGTCGTTCGAAAGCACTGAAGCTAAAATTTCATCTGCCACAGATAATTTATCTGAAGGCCCGTTAATGAAATTTATGAACGACATTCGCGCTCAACTTGATCGGTTAGAATCTTCTAATTCTCAACTCCTTACTGATCTCAGTTTGATTAAATCGGCTCATGTTAATATGTCGTATGAAATATCTGAAATTAAGAACAAACTGAGAGAAGTCGAGAAATTACCAGCTGAGGTTGGTGAATTGGCGGATAAGCAAAAGTCCTTTGAGGGTCGCCTCAATGGATTTTCGCTTGAGGTCTCCCAAATAAAACACCAATTAAATACGTCAAACCCAGTTGTGAAGCGAAATTTACCATCTGAGTCTCCTACCGATGTAAATTATGATCGCGATTTAGAATTGATAATTCTCGGGGTACCCAATGATATTGCTGTAAACGTACCGGAAACATTACAATCTATAGCCGGGAAATTAAATGTAAACTTCGATCAATCTTTAGTTGTACACGCATTTAAACTGAGAATCTCAGGGAACAACAAAAAGCCTATTGTTGTTCGTTTTAACTCATCTTTTGTGAGAAATGATTGGTTGAAGGCTAGAAGAGAAAAACGTGAATTCCTGGTAAATGAGGTGTTTCCTGAAATTACACGCGAAAATGTTCCTGATGGCTCGGCCAATCTTCGCGCTCAGATTTATATACAAGAGCGCTCAACTAAATCTGAAAGAGTATTATTTGCACTGGCGAAAAAATTTGCGATAGAGAAACACTTTAAATACTGTTGGATGAGAAGAGGTATCACCTATCTCAGACGAGATGAATCTTCCAGATTCGTGAGAGTGGGGTCTGCTGATGACCTTTCCGGTGTGGATGTCGCTGGATTGAGCGACCGCCAGGCTGTTGATTTGTCTTCTCAGCAGCCTGCCGACGACCGGTCTGAAATTATGCAGGATACGTCGATCTGACTCCTGACCTCGGGTCATGCCCCTGGTCGTGTAGTAGCTGATAATCCGCGATACATATTAATAAACCATCTAAATGTGAGATCGCTGGTACCTCATCTCTCCCAGGTATGGGAGACACTAACGACAAATGATCTCGATGTCTTAGCCATCACTGAAACTTGGTTGAGTGTCAATGTACCTGACGCAACCGTAGCTTTACCGGGATACAATATTATTAGACAAGATCGCGGCACAAGGGGTGGAGGTGTAGCGATTTATATAAAGAACTCAATTCGTTTTAGCAAAATTGAAAACTTATATGCGCAAAATATGGACATCGAAATTCTTGGTTTGTTGTTACAGTCCTATCGAATTGATAGTGAACCACTAGCTATTGTATGTGTTTACCGTCCTCCTTCGTCATCTGTAAACTCTGCCCTTTCAACTCTTGAGAGTTTTCTCACGGACGTTATAGTAAAAACTTCAATTTTTATATACTTAGGCGACTTTAACATTGACTACCAAGCGTCTCGAGGTGATACTCCTTCTAGTCATTTTCGTTCCTTGTTTGAATTGTCACAATTCTTTTCTTGTAACCAACTGATAGACGAACCCACGAGAATAACACCAAATAGTAGTACAGTGATTGATTTGATTTTCATATCGAGACATCTACAGGTTCTCGACAGTGGAATTTGTGATACACCTTCGGTTTTTGACCACCAAATGATATCTTGTAGATTGTGTCTTTCCCAACCGCCCCATGCAGGGAAAGTAATAACTCGTAGATGTCTCGATGAGGTTGATCAAGTCTTATTCGTGCAATTAGCTGAAAATGCAAAATGGGATGATATTTATTTTTTGGAGACATTAGACGACAAAGTTTCCCTTTTTTCTGATTTGGTGACAGAAATCTTCGATATTGTTGCACCTACTCGTATTATAACAATTCCCGATAAAGCACGAAATCCACCGTGGATTACGCGAGAAATTCGGATTTTGATGCGCAAGCGAAATGCCGCCCATAAAAAACATAAACACCTGAAAACAGATGCAACGGGTACTGTATATAAACAGCTAAAGAGAGAGGTTGAAATTGCAATTGGTGCTGGAATGCAGAGACATTTCGAGGGTCTATTGTTAATGGATTCCAAGAAATGCTGGGAGGGGGTTCGCGATTCCGGTCTGACTGAACCAAAATCTGTCTCTTTCTCCATGAATTCCAGTGCTGATGAAATAAATAATTATTTCATTGACTCCATCCCTAACACGACTGCTACTCCTCTCCAATATGCCCATCCGGTAAACCGTAATCAAGATGGTGTCCAGTTCGATTTGAACACAATTGACTGCCGGACCTTATATGATATAAACACTAAAATCAAATTCACATCTGCTGCTTCAGATGGCATATCCGGGGAGATGGTACTTATGTGCTTGCCATTTTCTTATGAACACTTAACTCATATTTTAAACTATTCTATAACTACAAATAGCTTTCCTTCTATGTGGAAGAAAAGTCTTATACGTCCGATTCCGAAATGCAATAACCCTACCACACTTTCACAACTAAGACCAATTAGTTTACTACCTTTCCTTTCAAAATTGTTAGAAAAGATAGTTGAGACACAACTGAGATTATACTTAGAAGAGAACAACTTTATTCCCAATTATCAATCTGGGTTTAGATCAAAACATAGTACTACTACGGCAATGTTAAAGATCTCAGATGAAGTGTTGACAGCATATGATAATTCTAAAGTTACAGCCATGATACTGTTGGATTATTCAAAAGCTTTCGATACGATTGACCATCAGATATTTTTGAGAAAATTGACTGACCGAAATGTATCTGTCTCAGTTAAAAGTTGGTTCGAAAGCTATTTGAGCAATCGTTCCCAGCAAACAATCATGAATTCCCAATATGGTGTAGAGCTATCATGCGAAAGAGCGTTAAGTCGTGGGGTCCCACAAGGATCAATACTTGGCCCCCTTATTTACTCTATATATGTTAGTGATCTACCATTTAATTCCCTGCACTCTGATCTGTCTATGTTTGCAGACGATACCCAAATCTCTTTGTCTTTTCTCCCAGAACATGCTGATCATGCGTTGGATCTAATCCAACAAGATCTCGACGCAATCTCAGTATGGTCGACGAACAACTCTCTTATACTAAATCCGTTGAAAACAGTTATGTTGATTATAGATCCTACCGACAGGTTTGGAGACATAGACAGGTTTAAGGTAAAATTAAATGATATGGAGATCCTTCCAAGCACAGTGGCGAAATCTCTGGGTATTTCTATTGATGACAGGTGGTCGTTCGAAACTCATGTCAGTGCCAAATGTCAGGCTTCTTATGCCAGACTTAGAAGATTGTATGCTTTTAATAAACATCTGCCGTTACCACTGAAGCTAAACCTAACGTCAGCATTGATTCTGCCGATATTGGAATATGCAGACGTGGTTTACGGTCCAATTCTTGTTCAACGACATAGTCGTAGGATACAAGCCGTACAGAATTCTTGTATACGTTTTTCATTCGGTCTGAGAAAATTTGACCACATTTCAGACGCATTCGCCTCAGCAAATTGGCTTTCAATGCGCCAACGATGGATTTACCATCTTTGTGCACTGATTCACAATATCTTACTAACCGGAAAACCAGAATACCTTCGAAACAAACTTCAATTTCGTATGCAACTCTACAGTAGACAGTCATTAAACACCAGAAATAGCCTCCTTCTATCCATTCCCCACCACCGCACTACTAAATTCCGAAATAGTTTTAGTTACCTGGCACCCTATTATTATAATCAAATACCGTCCGAATTTAAGACACTTTCATTGGTAAATTTTAAAAATAAAATAGTGGATTTCATCAAACGAAACTTCTAAATGTCTCTGTACTAGGTACCTGTTGTGTTCGTTTTTCATTTTTCTGCGAAATATTTTTATCTGAAATACGTCTTTTTTCACTCGACTTCAAATTAAACAATCCCAATACCTCTCAAAATTTACAGGTTAGTCTGAAAATCAGTTCAACTGAGACTCGCCTTTTGCCGTTTTTCAATGTTTGTACATTGTTCTGTGTATATATGTAAATGCGTCATATTGTATTTTATTTATGTACATATGTTTACTTATCTCCGTGTATATATTTATAAGGCAATAAAGTTTATATTATTATTATTATTATTATATATATTATATAATAATAAAATATATATAATAAGTATACTTATTAATAATATTGAATAATAAATGATATTTGAATAATCAACTGCGTTACCTAGATCTTAGTTTAATTTAAGCCGAAACATTAACAAGTAAAGAGATGAGTTATTGACTCCGATTATGGGTCTCCCGTTGCACGCGGCTCGGGTGTAATCGGTGCACCCGAGTTGGAGCAGCGATTGCCCGAAAGTTGAAGGAGAGCGGCTATACCCCTCAGAGAACAACGGCTGCCCCAACTTTTTTCCGTGCAGTGTCGACTGTCGCGAATGCCAAATGTCGCGAGTGTCGAAAATCAGAAATCTGGAAAGTTCCGAGTGTCGATTGTCGAATGTTAAAAGTCGCGAATTTCGAATGTCGTGACTGTTAAAAGTTGAGACATTTTAATGTCCCAACCGTCACAATTCTCAAATGCTTACACTCAGAAAAATCATTTATTAGTTCCAAATAAATTCTCTTTACCATAACTAAATAATTTATTTGAATATAAAATGCCCGGCTTCGCACGGGTTGAAAAAGATTACATAATTCCTTATCTGAGTTAGTCTCTAAAAGAACAATGTAGTTCATATAACCTGAAACAATCTCACACATGGACCATCCTAAATGAAATGTACAATTTTTACATATTTACATATTTAAACCTATAAGCGTGAAATAACGGTCAGATAACGTTGGATATCGGTGGAGTAACGATCGGATAACTTGTCAGATAACGGAAATAACGGCGAACCAATGTTCACATAACGGTCGTATAACGGTTGGATAATGTTCGGATAATGGTCGGATAACTGTCGGATAAGGAGCGGTTAAGGAGCGCATATGGGTTGTATAAGGGTTGGATAGGTTTCGGATAACGATCGGATAACGGTAGAATGACGGTGGAAAAATGTCGGATAACGGTCGGACAAGACGCGGATAAGGGTCGGATAATGGTTCAATAACGGTCAGATAAGGGTCGGATAAGGGTCGGATAATGGTTGGATAATGGTCGGATAATGGTCGGATAATGGTCGGATAATGATCGGATAATGGTCGGATGCGGGTCGGATAAGGATCGGATAACCCTCCGATAATACTCGGATAAGGGTCGGGTAAAGGTGGGATAACAGTCGAATAAGGGACGGATAATGATCGGAAAAGGAGCAGAAAATGGGCTGATAATTAGCGAATAATGGGTGGATAAGGGTCGGATAATGGTCGCGTAAGTTTCGGATAATGGTCGCATGAGGGTCGGATAATGGTCGCGTATGGGTCGGATAATGGTCAGATAATCGTCGGATGCAGGTCGGATAAGGGTCGGATATCGCTCCGAAAACTCTCGGATAAGGGTCGGATAAGGGTCGGATATCGCTCCGAAAACTCTCGGATAAGGGTGGGGTAAGGGTCGGATAAGGGACGGATAAGGGTCGGATAAGGGTCAGATAATGGGCTGATAATTGGCGAATAATGGGCGGAGAAGGAGCGGATAAGGGTCGGATAATAGTCGCGTAAGGCTCGGATAATGTTCGGATAATGTTCGGATAATGGTCGGATACGGGTCGGATACGGGTCGGA
The DNA here is from genome assembly GCA_022817645.1 of Ceratoteleas bidentatus. NCBI lineage: Eukaryota > Metazoa > Arthropoda > Insecta > Hymenoptera > Scelionidae > Ceratoteleas > Ceratoteleas bidentatus. Next base: position 391 of record JABFPB010007927.1, on the reverse strand, counting down.
TAAGGGTCGGATAACGCTCCGATAACCCTCGGATAACGATCGGATGACGATCGGATAACGATCGGATGGCGATCGGACAACGATCAGATGGCGATCGGACAACGGTCGGACAACCGCCAGACAACGCCCAGACAACGGCCAGACAGCAGCTAGACGACGGAGAGACTACAGGTGTCCAACGAGCAAGCAGCGGCCAGAAAAGCGTAAAAAATGGGCAAATAACGGACGAAAAATTGTTAAAAATGTTCAAAAAATAGTAAAAAAAAATGGATGTCAGACATTACAAAATTTGAAAAAAAAATTATTTTTTCCATTGACATAAAAACTTGTTATAGCCTATAACCATCTCGAGACTTCAAGGATTCCGCCTGTCAAGTCGGTATTTTGAAAG
>JABFPB010007926.1:0-10552 GCA_022817645.1 Ceratoteleas bidentatus | reverse complement strand
AACATTATATTGAAAATAATATTTCGACAAATATTTATTAATTAAAGTGTTGAACTGTTCGAACTTTTGAACTGTTCGAACTTTTGAACTTTTGAACTGTTCGAACTTTTGAACTTTTGAACTGTTCGAACTTTTGAACTTTTGACGTTCGAACTTTTGAACTTTTGAACTGTTCGAACTTTTTGAACTGTTCGAGCCGTTCAAACTTTAATCAAATAAGTTCGAATAGTTCGAACAGGGTTCATTTACACACCTACCAAAAATTGCCAAATGCTCTAAACTTTTCAAATTTTGAAAAATATGGAAAAGTTTGAATAAATTATAAAATTTTGGAAAATTTAGTAATATTTAAAAAACGATAAGAATTGTTAAAAATTTGAAAAAATTTTGAAAATTTCAACATTTTTGAAAATTAAAAAAAATTTTGATAATTGCAACATTTTTGAACATTAAAAAATTTAGAACAATTGGAAATTGTTTGAAAAATCTGTAAAAACATTTTTTGAAATATAATTTCCGAACGGATTGCGACGTGGGACAAAAAAACCGAAGTGCAGTCGGGTTGGAGAATTTCAACTGGGAGTGCGAAACAAATTTGGGAAATTTGTTGCTCAATAGAGGAAAATATTGATAATTTTGAAAAACTTCTTAAACATATTCAAAATAAAAATATGTGCCGAAAATAGAACATTTTGCGCAGTTCGAAAAAAATTAGTTAAAACTAAGAAATATTCACATCAAACTGGATACGAAGAAAACAATATAAACAAATAAATATTTGTGTAAAATCATTTTACACAAATATTAATCTGATGAGAATAAATGTAAGGGGAGGGGATGGGGTGGGAGGGGGAGGGGGAGGTTAGGGGGAGTGGGATCGGGAGAGTAGGGGTAGGGTGAGGGGAGGCCAGCAGTAATAAAAAAACAGTTATGGCAAAAAGTACATTGGGGAATGCTCCAACGGAGGGGGGGGGAGCGCGAAGCGCAGGGAGGGTGAAGCCCCCCCCCCCGGGCGCACGAGGCCAACCCCGAAACTATAAATAATAAAATCTACATTATGAGGAGTTTTCTACAAACACATTTAAAGTATTTTTAAATATTAATGTTTAAGTAATTATCAACGTTAATTGGTAGAATGGTTTTGGACAAAACAGTTTCTATAATTAATATTTTCTGCGAATCCTACTTGAAGACGTTTTGGGAATTCAGTCTAATTTAAGTTTAAAAATCAGCGGATTAAAGAAAGCTTGGCTCGTCTGTTTTTTAATTTTCTAAGGTATTTTAAACATATTTTAGTTTTTTAATATTTTCTGTGATGCCTAACTGCGGACTTTTTGGAATTAAATCTAATTTAGTTTAAAAATCAGCGGATTAAAGAAGGCTTGGATCGCCTGTTTTTTACCTTTCTAAAGTATTTTACACGCTTCTAAGGTATTTTACATAGAATATTTGTTGAATTAACACCTCTCATGATCATAATGACAGATAACCTAACCTTAAATCTATTTATTTCGATGTTATATCAGCAGAAGATATTCATTGTTAAATTAGCATCGATATCTCATCAATATATTAATTACATACTTAATAGTATTGGATTTATATATTAGCATAATAAGAAATTCACAATCACGATACATCGTACAGTTTCATTATCCACTTACCCTTTTTTCACTAGTTTTTCACAGTTTTTCACCTATATGGGAAAAAATTTGGGGACATTGATGGTCTTGAATCTTAATTAACATCTACCATGATCAAAATGACAAGTAACCTAACCTTAAAACCATAAATATTTTGATGTTAAATTAGAAGATATTCAATGTTGAATTCGCATTGATGTCTCCAATACATATTAATAAAAGTAATGGATAAAATTAATGGATGAATAAAAGTATCATTGGATTTAGCATAAGAAATATGTTGATAGCATGAACATTTTGTTCCCGTGTATTTTCAAGATAAATCTTTCGATCAATTTTAGATCGATATTTTTTTATCTAATTTGTTCTAGATCATTTTTTGATCTAGATCAAATTTAGAGATATTTTAGAAGGCAGTTTTTCTAACCTCAAATATCTCGCCTTGCAAATAACAAAGCATGCTTCCTTGTTCTGATAAATAAAAGTATGTTTTGATAAATAAACATTATTTCATCACATTTACTGCAAAACATAACATCTTTTCACGAACGGCTGTTAATTTGTGAACGTTGGCAACAATTTCCAGTACGTACTAAAGTTCATTAATTATTCACTGTAATGAACTCCAGTATATCAACTAGAAACTGTTTTCCAATGATTCACTGGAATTTTATAGTATTCTTTTTACAGCGTAGCGCCAGTGTTAGACGATGTGAAGTTTTTTCACAGTGTTATCTCTATCTAATCTCAGTAGTTGAACTGCGATGCAACGATAAAAAACTTCAAAATCTTCTAACACTGTGCAGGGCTAAATATTTGACATAACATAAATAATGTTAAAATCGGAGACATAACCTATCTCTGGTTTGGCTCATCGAGTTTGCTATCATGAACCGTGATATATGTTTCTTTCAAGTTGTTTCTTTTTCTCGAAACATATTTTACGTTTCAAAACAAAACATTTTAACGTCTTTCAAGGAACAAATGTCTCATTTAGAGAAAAATGTTTCATTTTGAAACGTATTATATGTCTCATTCATATGTTTCATTAAATGAAACATGAAACAATGTTTCATTTGTCTTGAAACATGAAATATGTTTTGATTTGAAACATTAAAATTGAAACATATAACAGATTTGAAACAGGACCTCGTGTGAGACACTAGCAAAACGTTTCAATGATTTGTTTTGAAACACGTATGAAACACCTCTTTTTGCAGTGTAGCTTTGTATCCCTTGTATGCCGTCTGCGCGTGTGTATCAGTATAACCTCAAACTCACGTCGCCGTGAAAATTAGAGTAGTTGGCAAGAGTATTCTCACGTTAGTTTTTAGATGAGTTGCACACGGACAAAAAATTGGTGCAACTGCTGCGCCAATTGCACCAATTTTTTGGTGCAACTGGTGCAATGCGTGAGTCGAGCAGCGCGCGACCCGCGCATTTCATGCTTCGTGCAGATTACGCCCCAGAGTGGTGCAGCACAAGAGCTGCGCCAGTTTGGCGCAGCTCTTGCTCCACAGAGACAAGCTGCTAGATACTCCGCTCTATGCAATTTTGACTGTTAGACTGACTGTTGACTTCAATGTAATTTTGATCGGCCTCGTTAAAGCAGTAATCACATAATAACCTGTACAAAAATGACAGGAATCAGTTCAAAATTATTGAAAATCCAATCCCCGCAGTGTCTTCTTGAGGGAGAATAAACTTGTAGAAACGTCTAAATCATACGTTATTTTACATAAATAATAAAATATTAATAATTTCATTGAAACCCCTTTTTTATAAGCGATTTGCGGTTGATAAGATATCCCCGCGTTTATAATAAATATAAAAAAATTCAAAGTTAAATAATAAAGTTTTCAAATCTTTATTATTTAACAAAACTATGCTATCAAACAGAAAGAATTGTATTTTCCAGTAAAAAATACTATTTTATAATTTTTTACAGAGAAATAAACAAATCATTGTTAAAAAGCTTTATTTTATGAATTAATGATATATTTCAGGCACAAGCTCAAAAAATTTCAAGCAATTCGGTTTCGTAGTACCGGCGAAATCGTGGCAACCGCATCTGAAAACATAGTTTTGAGAAAAACTCGCGCAAAGTTGTTGGAGCGCACTCACCACCCGCAACACGCAGTCACATTATTGGCAATTACAGTTAAACTATTTTGAATTTTGAGTTGAAAATTCAACAATATTCTTGAAATGTTGTAGATTGGGGATATGTAATAAAAAATCGATTTTTTTATCTTTATGTATATTCCTTAATTTGCATATTTCTTAATTTGTCTTCTGAAGATGAACATTTTTGTATACATCTCGGAGAAGCTACAACATACACTTACATTTTCTGGCTCAGAAATGGAGAAAATGAAAAAAGTGTTTAGATTATCAGGACTCCGAATTAGCATTCCAATATTTATTCACATTTTTACTTGCGTAACATTATACTTTCTGGAAAGAATACTGCTCTGTGTGGCGGTTTGCGTAAAAATCTCAGTAACATCGTATATGAAAAATATTGATTCAAACGCAAACGCGTTTGAAATCGCACAAAATATTCATTTTCCGTGCTTTCCAATGCTTTAAAGTAACATTAATAGCGGCTCAAATAATCTGCCATCAGCTAAGCTTTCCGTGGTTAGCCTCAAGCGATTTATGGATCTGCATATAAGTCGTTGCAATAAAGTTGTATTTTAAAATTGGACACTACATGCACCCAGAGAAATAGACCGTAGTTTTAACAATGACTGTAGTATAGTCTAATTCTTTGCGTGTAAGAATATGAAAACTGAGTTGAAAATTCAACAACATTCTTGAAATGTTGTACATTGGGAATATGTAATAAAAAATCGATTTTTTTTATCTTTATATATATTCCTTAATTTGTATATTTCTTAATTTGTCTTCTAAAGATGAACATTTTTTTTATACATCTCGGAGAAGCTACAACATACATTTACATTTTCTGGCTCAGAAATGTAAATGTAAAAAACAATAAAGTTGTATTTTAACATTGGACACTACATGCACCCAGAGAAATAGACCGTAGTTTTAACAATGACTGTAGTTTTTATAGTCTAATTCTTTGCGTGTAAGAATATGAAAATTGAGTTGAAAATTCAACAACATTCTTGGAATGTTGTTTCCATTTCTTTGAAAGTTGTCCATTTCTATGAAAGTTGTATGTTTAAAATATTATATGTATCAAAGAAAACCAAACGATTTCTTCACTTTATTTCCGCTTTTGTATTATACGTAAATACGATCTTCTGGCAAATCAATACTAGTACAACTTGCAAAAAATATGAACAATTTCAACAATGGCTCAGTCGTATTTCTAGTTTTCGCAATATTTGCATTTGCAAATAATCAATTAATATTATTTTAAATGACATGTATTGATGATCCGCATACGATATTTGAAGAGGTTTTAAAAGCAAAATACGTCTCTTTGATGTGTCTTACCGAAAGAGGTATTAAAGGACTTCATTCGGATTCTCTACATAATTTAGTGATTCGAAAATGCAAGAGTTTACGAATATCTGTTTGAAGATGTCAAATCCACTACAAAACATTTCCAAAGAATATTATTTTCTTTCTGAAAACTAATGCATTATGTAATTTACGTTGAACGTAAGTAGTTTTTATAATGCTGTTTCAGTAATCAAGGGTCGCGGCAGCGACCCAACGAGGTAAGGTTTTAATTTTATATTTTTTGTTTTTTTTTGCATTTTTTTCAGATTTTTCATTTTATTTTGACTGAGATATTAAATGTTTTGTCGGGACGCAACGTGACCTTATTTTCCGGAATAAATGTCAACGACTATTGCTGTCTCTCTCTAACTTACACAAGTTGCATATACGACAAGGACGGGGGAACTGATTTTAGTAAATCCATTATCGCTGCGCCACTACTGCGCCACCTGGTGGCCGACAAGTGAGACTGAAAATTTGGACCTGAGCCAAAAATTCTTAAAAATTTTTAAAAAATGTCAAAAAATTCAAAAAAATTCAAAAAATTCAAAAAAATTAAAAAAAAAATAAAAAAAAATTCGAAAAAAATTCAAAAAAAATTTTTTTAAATTAAAAGAAATTCAAACAAATTTGAAAAAAATTCACAAAAAATTCAAAAAAAATTTAAAAAAATTCAAAATAATTTTAAAAAAATCAAAAAAAATTCAAAAAAATGCGAAAAAAATTTAAAACAAATTTTAAAAAATTCAAAAAAATTCAAAAAAAATTTAAAAAAAATTAAAAAAAAATTCAAGAAAATTCGAAAAAAATTAAAAAAAAATTTTTAAAAATTCAAAAAAATTCAAAAAAATTCAAAAAAAATTCAAAAAAAATTCAAAAAAAATTCAAGAAAATTCGAAAAAATTCAAAAAAATTCAAAAAAATTCGAAAAAAAATTCGAAAAAAATTCAAAAATATTTTAAATAATTCAAAAAATAAAAAAAATTCAGAAAAAATTCAAAAAAAATTCAAAAATATTTCAAAAAAATTCAAAAAAAATACAAAAAAATTCAAAAAAAATTCGAAAAAATTTTTACAAAATCAAAAAAATTAAAAAAAAATTCGAAAAAAAATTTTAAAAAAATGAAAAAAAAATGCAAAAAAAATTCGAAAAAATTCGAAAAAAATTTAAAAAAATTCAAAAAAGTTAAAAAAAATTAAAAAAATTTTTTTAAATTCAAAAAAGTTAAAAAAAAATTCGAAAAAAATCAAAAAAAAAAAAATAAATTCAAAAAAATTTTTTTAAATTTTTTTAAATTTAAAAAAGTTCAAAAAAAATTCGAAAAAAATCAAAAAAAAAAAAAAATTCAAAAAAATTCAAAAAAATTCAAAAAAAAAAAATAAATTCAAAAAAATTCAAAAAAAAAAAAAATTCGAAAATATTTTAAAAAAATTTGAAAAAAAGGACTTCCGTTCGGGACAGGCTGATGAGTGAAAGTGTGTGCTGTGCGGCGTGTGGTTTTAGTGGATTTTGTGTGGGATTGAGAGAAGAGGGTAGGGAAGGGAGTGTAAAAAAAAGGGGTGAAAGAGTGCAGAAGTTGGAGGAGTGGGCTGGGAGTGCCGTGGAAACCAGAGAAGAGCTCCGGGCAGGAGAAAAAAACCGGAGTCGCGGATTTTGAGGTTAGGCGGGAAGGCGTATGATACGGAAGGAGGAAGGGGAGAGGGGCGCTGACTACGTAACTCAAGCGGACTGCGACGCGGGAAAGGCGGAGTGCACTGACGAAGTAGAGGGGACTGGAGTGTCAACACCAGGCAGGGGCAGACCGAGGAAAGCGCTTACGTGGGTGAGAGAATTGTCGTCGCCCGATATAAGGGAGTTTGCGAAGAGAAAGGGAGATTTATTAGAGAGAGTAGAGGAGAAACGGACCAAAGAGGAAACGAAGATGGACGACAAAGTTAAGGAGGGAGACGGGTGGGGGGAGGTGATGAAAAAAATGATGGAAGGATTCGAGAGGATAGAAAAGAAATTAGAGGATCAGGGAAAGGGATTGAAAATGGAATTACATAGGGTCAAGGAGGAGATCAAGAAAAGAGATGTGTTGATAGTAGGAAGGCTGGGGGGATAGAAGGAAGGATAGATAAGAAAAAGGGGGAGAATGAAAAGAGAATAAGGAAATTAAGAGAGGAATTCGGGGAAATGTTGAAAAAGAGGGAAGAAAGGAATGAGTTGGTAATGGAAAAGGAGGGGACGGGGGATGGCCTGGAAAGGAGAAGACAGAGTGGAAGACGGGAGTAGGAGAGGATAAAGAAGCTGGAGGTATGGAAAAAGGGACTAGAGAGAGAAGAGAGGAGAAGATGTTTGGTTATATTTGGATGGGATTTTGGAGGGGGGTGGATAAAAGGAAGGTGCTAGACTGGTGGAAAAAAGTATTCGGGATAGATGGGTCAGAGGATGACATAGAAGGGGTAAGGGAAATTAAGGGAGGGAGAAGGAAAATGGTATGGGTAAAGATGAGGAGGGAGGAGGATAAGCAGGTGGTAATGAACAAAAAAAGACAATTGAAAGGGACGAAAATTTTTATCGAAAATGACAGATCGTGGGAGGAGAGGGTAATGCAGAGGAAAGTAGAGGAGAGAGGTAAGGTAGAAAGGGAGAAGGGGAAGGACGTGAAAATATTCTTCGGTAAGTTAAAGGTAAATGGTAAAATGTGGTTTTGGGATAAGGAAAAAGAAGAATTGGAAGAAGGAAAAAACGAGTAAAGAAGAAAGTGAGGGAGGGAAGAAGAGGGATGAGGATTTTGTTTTGGAATGTCGCTGGTCTGGGGAACAAGGATAGAGAGTTTAGAAGTTATATAGAGGAATTCGACGCAGTAGGGCTGGTGGAGACTTGGCTGGAAGAAAAAGATTGGGAAGGGTGGAGAGTTATATGGGAGGGGGATGGAAGTGGGAAACGCAGTCTGCAAGAAGAGAAGGAAATAGAGGCAGGGCGATAGGAGGGATAGTGACAGGGATTAAAAAAGAATACGAGGATGGGAGTTTGTTGGTGAAATCGCTGGATGGTGCGATTGGGAGAGGAATAAAAATAGGGGGGAAAAAGGGTAGTATATGGACGATCTATAATAGGGGAGGGGAAAAAAGATTCTGGGAGGACTACAAGAAGCGATGAGAGGGGATAGCCGCACTCTCAAGATGGTTGGGGGGGATTTTAACGCAAGAGTAGGGGAATGGGGGGTGGGGAAGAGGGGGGGAGACAGTCAAAGGACGTAGTGAGAAACAGACAAGGCCCGTGGTTCATTGAATGGGTGGAGGAGAACGGATGGGAAATGTTGAACGGAACAACTAAAGGCGATGAAGAGGGACAATGGACATTTGTGAGAGGGTAGCAAAAATCTGTAGTTGATTATGGGTTAGTAACAAGGGAGTTGAAGGAGAGAGTTAAGGAGTTCACAGTAGACTTTAGGGTAGACTCGGATCACTTGCCGGTTATAGTTGGACTAAAAGGAAGCGAGGGGCAGAAGGGGTTAGGAGGGTATTCCAGGCAAGGAAGAAAAGTACAGCTGTGGGGGGAAAGGAGTGTGGGAGTTTTTCGGAAAAGGAGAAAACAATTGCCTGGTCGGATAAAGGGGGAGAAGAGGGATGGGGAGAGTTGAAAGTAGAGATAGAGAGAAAGATAAGGTATAGGGAGATAACGGATGCAAAGGTAAAAAAGGGGGGATGGTGAGACGAGGAATGTGAAAGATACAAGAGGAGATGGAGGAAAATGAGAAATAGAAGATGGGGCAAAGAGGAGGTAAACCGCGAAAGAAGAAGATATAGGGAATTAATAGAAAAGAAAAAGAAAGAATGGGAAAGGAAGATAGAAGAGGAGGGGAAGGGAATAAAGAATGAGGGAGAGGCATGGCAATTCTTGGGTAAGAATTGGAGGAAGGAGAAAGTAAGAAGAAATTCTATAAGCATGGATCAATGGAGGAATCACTTTATGGGGATTTTGGATGGAAAAGAAGAAATGACGGAGGAGGAAAGGAGGGAGGAAGGAAGGAGTTGGAGAGAGACCGAGGAGATAAGAGAGGAGGAGATAGTGCAGGCGATAAAGAGATTGAAAAAGGGAAAGGCGGTGGGAGTGGATGGGATAAAAAATGAGGTATGGAAATGGGGAAAAGTGAAAATTAGAGAAAGGATAACGAAAGGGTTAAAAGAGATTTGGAGGGGGTAATTTATGCCGGAAGAGTGGAAGGAGGGGATAGTGGTGGCGATTTTTAAGAAGGGGGATGCAGAAGATACGGGGAATTACAGAGGGGTGACTTTAGCTTGTACTTCTTATAAGATTTATGCGGACATATTGTACAGGAGAATTGTGGAAGAAATTGAAACGGGACAAATATGGGAGGAGATACAGGCAGGATTTAGGAAAGGTAGAGGGGCAATGGATAATGTGTTTATACTAAAGAAGGCGATTGGCAGAAATATTCAGAGGAAAGGGAGTAAAGTGTACGCGCTTTTTTTAGATTTAAAAGCGGCGTTTGACAATTTGGACAGAAAGATTTTGTGCAGAAGAATGCAGGAGTGCGGAATAAGTGGGGGATAAATAGACCGGGTAAAAGGGTTATATAGGGAGAAGAAATGTAGAGTGAAGGTAGGGGAAGAGTTATCGGAGGAATTTTGGGTAAGGAAGGGGGTGAAGCAGGTGTGTCCGTTGAGCCCAACCCTATTCAATATATATGTAGCGGATCTTGAGGTCTGGCTGAGAAAGAATCAGGATGGGGGGATAGTTGTAGGAGGGAGAAGGATCTGGTCGCTCGCATATGCGGACGACACGGTAATCTTAGCGACTGAGGAGAAGGAATTGAGAAAGATTATTAGGTGATGTGAGAAGTATTTCAGGGAGAAGGGGTTAAAAATGAATGTAGGGAAAACAAAAGTTATGGTATTTAGCAGAGGAGGGAATAGAGGTAGGAAAAAGAAGAGGGAATGGAGATGGGAGGGACAGGTAATGGAGGAGGTAAGGCAGTTTGATTATTTGGGATATAGAATGACTACAGATAATGGTGATGAGAGTCATGTAAAGGGAAGGGTGGAAAAAGCAAGGAAAGCGATGGGGAAGATATGGAGTGTGTGGGAGAGGAAACTGAAAGGGAACATCAGGTGGGGCCAATTGCTATATGAAGGAGTAGTGAGGAGTATTTTGTTATACGGAGTTGAGATATGGGGCTGGAGAGAGTGGAAGGAGATGGAAAAGGTACAGGATCAATTTGGGAGATGGATTTTGGGAGTGGAAAGGAGCACACCAGGATACATAGTAAGGGGAGAATTGAAGTGGAAAAAGTTGAGGGTGATAACTGGTAAGAGGGCTTGGGATTTTGAAGAGAAAGCGAGAAGAGGAAGGGAAAGAGTGTTGGTTAGAAAGTGCGAGGAAGAGAGCTGGAGAGTCGGGAAGGAGAGAAACGCAAGGG
>JABFPB010007925.1:0-10560 GCA_022817645.1 Ceratoteleas bidentatus | reverse complement strand
TCTCACTTTATCTGCATGTTACTGCGCATACTCCCGGCGCATCTAGGTTATTTGTTCCATCCAATCATTTCAGTATGGAATGCATTCAAAATTGGCGCGCTATGTGCTGCTCATTGGTTCTCTTTAAATTTCCGGTGAACATAACCTCTAAATAAAGCAGAGAGCTTGGCAGAGAAAGTGAACTGAAATTGGCAGATAAAGTGAGACTGCAGATAATGTGAACGCAGATAAAGCGGGGTTCGAGTGTAATAGTAGACTTTGCTTGTGAATAAATTATTGTTTAAAATTTCTCAACAAAGTAACCGGAGTAAGATTCTGTGTTTATGGGAGAATCTTGTTAGGTGTAAAGTAATACTTTGCGTCCACGCATTAAGAAATGCCATGAGTTCTACGATGTTCTCCACGTCGAAAATTAGAAATCACGGCTTTTCAATAATCAATTCTGAAATATGTTGTTTGTGAGTTTCAAATGTGTAAAAAAAGTGAGAAAATCTCGCTCTGGTCGTTAAATGAATATAAATTATGTAATTTAACTTTTTGTTTAGAAATCTGTAATGTCGATAATCACGCTTTCGACATGGCCTTAATAAGGATGGTTAAGGTCATGTGGAAAGTATAATTACCGATATTACAAATGAATGGGAACGTAATTAGAAAATTACGTTCCCATTCATTTATTGACCAGGACGAAATTCTCACTTTTTTACATTTGTATAAAACAATCAACTTATTTTACAATTAATTCTTCGAAAAGTCTTGAGTTCTAGTTTTCAAGATGCAGAAAATCGTAGAACTCGTGTGATTTTATAATGCGTTGACATAGAGTATTTCTTTACAACTAACAATTCTTCTATAAACACAGAATCTGGCTCTGGTTAATTTATTGAGAAATAGCAAATAATCATTTATTCACAAGCAAAGTTCCTAACTCTGTTGCAGCGAACTTTCGACTTGGCTTTAAAAACACGATTTGAAATATAACCGCGTGAAACTAAAAAATGAAAATATATTAGTTTCAATTTTATATGTAGATCGATCATTACAGTGTGTTAAAAAGAGACAGAAAAATGACTTCATTGATAAGGTACTTATTATCGTCTTTTATTGTAGTGTTACAACTTCAAATCCATTTGACAAAATATTGAGATAAATTACAAAATCAGCTTTTTGGTAACACATGAAAAATTTTAATTTCTTTCAATTTTAATCATTATACTAAATTTGTGCAATGCTTGTCTTTTTAGTCGGCAGTTTGACTGCTATAACCAGCTGTAACACTCTTACAACATATCTTACAATGGCGTGCAGTTTCACGTGTTACGTTCAACTCATTAACTTGGGTATTTTCGTCTATGCATTCACGCATGCATGCACGGAAAAATGTGGTGTATTATAGAATGTAAACAGCAAAGCGAAACAGCAGAACAGGAGTCACGACTAGCCGAGAAAATGGAAGGATGTATTACTGATGTGATTCGCGAAAAGGATGACTATTCCTCTGGCATCTGAAGGGCTGGGGAAAATATATGCTATCTTAGTCTCTTCAAAGCAGTGATAACATTTTCCCTCCCGAATAGAGCCTAGCAACGTAGAAGTGGCATCTCTTCGTCACTGGCGTCGTTGTAGGTCGATATTCGGTAAATGATGACGGTCGTCTGGGTAACCGGAAAACCACGCCTTCGCAAATATGGCTGCCTTTGTGGGCGGACAAGTGAGACAGTGTGTACCAGGAGCTTAAATTATCATAATATTGGTCATTGTCTCGAGAAGTGAGGTAAAGTAGTTAGTTACGTACATCATTATTCAAGTACTGTGTCCTTTGATATTCTTGTTTCCGTTCCTGACGCCACTTTCTTTTGCTGAAGTCAACCCTTTCAGATGCACTTTTCGAAGTACACATGAATATGCGAACACAAGCATTAATGCGATACAAGCCACCAATTACTTCTAATTAAAAATTTTATACCTTTATCAAGCCCTCGAGGGTCTCGAAGCACATTTTCCATCGAGTTTTACTGAATAATCAATTTCTGCGATACTGACAACAAATCTCGCGTTGTGCATGCGCTGAAAATAGTCCGTAAAATTCCTTCCGTAAAACTATTTTGAGAAGTTTACACCTCTTTGCAGACATATTTTAACGTGTTTTTAAAATAGGAGATTGTAGAAATAATACATAACCTTATGAAAATAAATTGAATAAAGAGAAATTTGTCGCAGTAAATTTTACCATTTCATTTAGCAGTCTTGCCTTATAGTACCCGATTTGGACAAAATTAGTATAACTTCGAGGAACTTTTTCCGGATGACGAAGTAAATTTTATGAAGTAAATAAAATTTCACTAAATTTTATTTCGTAAAATTCCGTAAAATTTCGTAAGAAAAACAAAATTAGTCGTTATCTTTCTATTGCAGAAATCACATATCATAACTTCTTGTTCGAAATGAAAATATCACATTGTAATATATGTTTCTTTGATTGTTACGATTCAAACATACAGACTATATTCAACAATATATGTTTACATTTTATTTAAATTAAAAAATACTATTTCAAACTTACATTAAACTAAATGCTATTGTTTAACTAATTGCACTCTAAGAAATTTAATTTCTGTGAGAAGAAGACGCTCTTTCCGCCAGGAGTAGTATTTTCATGCTACGAGAGCATGAAAACTGACTGATTCTGCTGTCCGATTGTGTCAACAAACAATTCGACCGATTATCTGTTTACATGCTCGCGCAGTAAAATTTCATGCTCTCGCAGCATGAAATCCGTTTGAGCGAATATCAAACTAATTGACATGCTCTCATAATCGGATTCCGATTCAAACAACATGAGATTTTTTAGAGTGTACTTGTTACATATTATTACTTTCTTCGCGATTTTTTATTCGTGATATTCTTTTTGTACTTGTACTTATTTTCTTGTTTAATTTTATATTTTCTTAAACCATGTAATAAACAAATCTCGCAAATGAAAACCATGAACGAATTCTAGAGTAAAATCCCATAAATGAAACCCATAAAAGAAGTATACATGAATTTCATAAACAAATCTTGCAGCTGAAGCGAACAACGAAGAAGTTATCCAATGAAGAAATTCCCTATCTAAATTCCATATCCAAAACCCATAAACTTATCCTATAAATTAATTCCATAAACGAATTTCACATCAGAATTCCATAAATGAATTCCATAAAAAATCCCATAGAGAAACCCCATGAGCTAATCCCATTGTCAGACACCGTAGCCGATAAACTATTTCCATAGTAGCCGGAATCCTAAACATAGAATCCTACCACAGAATCCATAGAATCTTAAAAAAAATCCCATAGAGGAATCCCAAACATAGAATCCCATATCCGAATCCCATAAGGGAATTCCGTAGTCGAATCCTATAGTCGAATTCCATGAACTAGATTCATAAACGAATCCCTTATCTCAATCCCATAAATATTTCCCGTAAAAGAATCCCATAAAGGAATCCCATAAGTCAATCCCTCTATCGGACACCGTAGCCGATAAACTATTTCCATAGCTGGAATCCTAAACATAGAATCCTACCACAGAATCCATAGAATCTTAAAACAGAACATGGTGGTAAAATCTCATAAACATATCCCATAGATGAATCCCACAATCGAACCCCATCTCAATCCCAGAAACATCACATAAAAGACTCCCATAAATAAATCCCATAAACGAAGTATACACAAATTCCATAAACAAATCTTATAGCTTAATTCCAACAACGAATCCCATGAACGAGTTTGTTATCTGAACCCAATATCCTATCCTATAAAGATATCCTATAAACTAATTCCATAAACAAATCCCATAAAGAAAACCATGAATTTTATCGCTGTATCCCATATATTAATCCCATAACCGAATCACGTACTTGAATTCCATAAACGTATAACAAATGAATCTCATAGAGGAATTCTATAATCATATCCCATAAATGAATCCCATATTCCATAGCCAAATCCCATAAAGGAATTCCAGAACCGAATAAACGAACCGCATTAACAAGTTTCTTATCAGAACCCGATAATCAAATCCCAAACACGTTTCCCATAAGTGAATCCTATAGAAGAATTCAGTAAAAACATGTCATGAATAAAACCCATAAATGATTTGCATAGCTGAATCTCATAATCGAACTGTACAGTGGAACTCTACAATAATCCCAAATCCTATAAAGCAATACCATAATCGAATCCCATGGTCGAATAGACCTTGGGTTTTCATTAAACGAATATATAATAATAAACTCATTTCATCTTTTTTAAACGAAAATTTTTCGTCGAACGGTTCCAACTACGTTCCGACGCTGTTACGACGCTTGAGTGTCGGAATGCTTCCGCTAGGAGTTTTTATGTTATTAATGATTGATTCTTTATAATTTCTAGTAATTAGTTAGCATCTTATGTAATAGTAAACTTACTATACTTTGTATAATCTTTTGTAGGTGGTAACTCGTACAACTGCTTGACCGAATCGAGAATCATACATTTATACACAAGTAACACAGGAATGGGATGATACTCACAATGAAAGAAAAGTATTACGGACAAAACGGGAAAAGAAAGTCAAGTCTCTGAGTTGAGACAACTATTTTCGTAGTTTTCCTTGCCTGAGGGCTCCGCTTGGAACTATCTTGGTAATTTATTTATTGTAAATTTTTCCACGCTCATATATATTATTACATATAATAAATCTGGTATTTCAGAAGTTTATTTAAATTGATAACATGTAGTTCCTGTCTTTTACATATCTTTATTTACATTAATTAACATTTTTTCTAAAAACTGCCCAACTTAATTGTTGTAAACTTTTAAGACTTCATAATGATAAAATGTAGACAATTTGTTTATTAATGAAAAAACATTATACATTTTTTTATGTTAAATTTGTATTATTTTATTTATCTAAAAAATTGTCTAGCAATTCCGAATTTATTTCTATGTCAAGAGATTTATTTTCTTTTTGAAGTTTGAACAGGATTTTAACAACATCATGGCGGGCTTGAAGAAAAACAAATTGATTATGAATTCTGACGAAAAAAACTTCAGTACATTATTTTCAACCAGGTGGCCGCTTATAGCCAAAAATATTATCGAACGATTGAAAAAATCCAAGGTCCGTGATATAAAAGAGTTCTTCGCAGGATATAAAGAGTTAGTTGTTGCAGGTAACGCAAAATGTTCTGCATGTAAACAAAAAATGAATAATCGATTAAACATAATATGAACTAATTGTTCTGCAGGTACTCATGCAGGTACTCATTTTGGCTTTGCTACTATTGCCATATGCTATGAAAACAATAAAAACTGTGAAGGTTGCTGAGAAATCCATAACTTTGCAGAAGCCAAAAATTTCAGAATAAGTTTTATTCAGCATATTCAGGTGAAAATTGTACAAACCATTTTTAATGCACTTTTCCTCTACTCAAAAACACTTAGATTATTTAAACATTAAACATTATTTGAAACTATTGAAATTAATATAACATTTTTTAAGAATTATAAACTTATTGTAATATTTTAATTTAAATTGTACATATAACTAAAGAATATAATTAGAATGCAACAATTAGTGTTTGGTTAATATATTTATGGTTCATCTCATTCACAGAATCCTGTGAACATCGCTACAGAACAGCAAAATTTTGAAACATGGCTGAGAGATCTTAATCAACCTATTCATCCATATCTACTTTTTGTTGGAAATTCTACAATTTTACGTCTTTGTTAATTGCGAGAACTACGTATTTCCAAATTCTGAAAAAGCAATCGAATGCTGCTATAATTGTTTCACATCTTTCGACTCATTTCTTGTTTTGTGCGACTACGTGTGGTCATTTATTGATAAAGCTGTTTACGACTTTAATTTAAAAAAAATTTATGCTTAGGTGACAACATTTGTTAACGAAGTGAAGATAGCGTCGTAATTGTGCATAATTCGGCTCCTGTAATTTATTAAATAAAAGATAATAAAGGATTTACTTTTCTTAATTCACCATATGTTAACATTTATTATTGATTTATATGCGGATCCAGTGTTACCGAGAAACATTGCAGATACCATAATACATAGTTTGGAAATGTTGATAATAAAGTATGTCTTACCATCAGTAGAAGTGACATTAAAATTATATTGCAAAAAAACCTTGCAGATAATTATGTCATACAAGAAATAGAACAATCCATCAAGAGACACAGTACAATATTTCGTTACATCAACTCTGAACATAAACGTTTCAAACTGTTGAAAAAATGGTATGATTAATTTCGAACAAGTCACAATTGGCACGCAATTTGTAGAAAAACTGGTTGATGGTGTACAGTTATACCCGAAGTGATGTGCGCTATACAGATTCCTTTAAGAATTAGTTTGAAATTATGTCTCAAAATACCAAATATGTTTAGTCAAATTCTAGAATACATGGAAAAACTTAAAAAGGTTTCGACTATCATAGACAACATTATACAAGGGGATATGTGAATGACGAAATATCCAAAAAAAATTTCAAAACGACATTGTTCTTCCATTGTATATTTTTTCAACGATCTTGAGGTTGGAAACGTGCTTGGGAGCCATGTGGGAACGAACAAATTTGGAGTTTATGCTACAAACACTTGTATACGTCCAGAAATAGCATCGCAATTGGAAAGCATTATTTTTAGACTCTATTTTATACAAATGATAAAAATAAAAGCACTAATGAAAATGTCTTTAAGAAATTAGTTAATGATCTAAACATATTAAATTCAGTAGACAATGATATCAATGTAAACGATTCCATCAAATGTGTTAAGTTTCAGTTAGTCTTAATAACGGGAGATAATCTCGGTTTGAGTGGCATCTTGGGGTTTGTTGAATCGTTCAGAACTGATTTTTCTGTAGAATATGCTAATTAACATTTAAAAAAGCTTCTGAATTTACAACTAAAAAAACAGTAAAACTAAGGACATAACACAACTGCGAAGAAGACGCTAATAAAGCAGATGTCACGAAAACTAGAAAAACAATGCGTCAAAGAAAATGAAATGTAACGTTTCTCACGAAGTAGAAAACGTTACATTTGATTTTATGCAAGACGTTTTGGAAGGCTATGTAAACATATTATGAGGAGTCTTATTTGTACATTCATTTTTGAAAAACATATTTTACTTTATACCAACTAAATTTCGAAATTGAAAACGTTAATTACGGACTTACCGAAAGTTCCAACAAACCCCCAATAATTGCCATGAATCGCATACAATGTGGTAAAGATTTAAAACTTTTATTGAAATCGACTGCGCAATCGACAAACTGTAAAAGAAACTTGTTAATAACTATTGCAACAAAGCAAAGTCTAAGGATGTGTAAAATGGAGCATACTTTGGAAGTGGGGAGTGGAATTAAATTTGGTTCAACTGATAGCAGTAATAAGCCAAAATCTTACTTTCAGGACAGGAAGCTAGATTATTTGTGTAAATATTGTAAATTCGTAATTGTTGATGGATTTTGTTATAATGTGAGAACGTATGTAGTGTTAAATCTGGAAAACACCGAAATAGAATTTGGAGAAATATTATTAATTTGGACAAAGAAATATATTTTCATATCCAGATTTTGAAGCAAATAACATTTATTCCCATTATCATGCGTTCATTATTGATACTGAAAATGACCATAAATTGGTTAAGCAGTCAGATTTACCTGTAAAAACTCCAGTTTTATTCGCAATAGATACAAATATTCACTATATTTTATCACGGCTTGGTCTTTAATGAACGTCTCGTCGATATTATTTTGTATAAAGTTTATTTGTCATTACTGTGATTTATTTTAAGAATATAAAATGTTGAATGTATAAAACATTAATTTTTACTGTATCCTTATACTAGACCACTAATCGTAGCCTCGGAAAAAAAAGTAATAATTTATTTTTACAACAACTTAAACAGCAATTTACTTTACTCAATGATCTTATAATTGAAATAATAATACTGATAACAAAAGTTGTATATAATAATAACAACTGTACAAAGTATAGCTTTCTATAGATTATTATTATGTATAGCTTTCTATAGATTATTAATAAAAATGTATAATTATTTTTATTCTCAAAAAAGCTTTTAAAATTTCATTGATTTTTATCAATAAATCAACTTTTTAAGACTAAATAATGTTTTTTTGCAACCATGTTTAAATTAAGGGGGGAGTCTGGTTTAGAAGCAGTAAAATAAAATCAACTTTGGGAGTGGATTGCACATAGGTAAATAAACGAAACGTTTCAAGTTGAAAAATTTCAAGCTAAAAAAACTCATCTTTTGTCGGGTTATTTTTAATTTGTTCATAAAAAGACATGTTGGTCTAACATAATACATCAACGATTAGGTCTCCGAAGTGGAGAAATCAATTTCGAACAGCGATTACAAAGTCGCAATCGATTTGAATGAAATCTCTTTTCTCTAAGTGTTCCGGCGATTTTGAAAACACTGCATTTCAGGAGAAGCTTTTAATGTTTCAACTTTATAAAAACGTATTTTACACTCACTCAAATTGGCGCAAACTTCAGCTATTCCTGGGCCATAGTAGATGTCTTCCGTCTCATCAAACGGCCGCACAGGGCTCTCTTCAGGTCCCGGGGTCGAAGATCGTCCTCTGGATCGGCTTAGTGCGCCTCACTCGCAATTCAGCTGTTTGACAAGCTCTCACTAAAATGGTTATAACGGGTTGCATCATCTATATCCCATGTCATTATATCCTGTGTTGTTATATCCCATGACATTATATCCCATGACATTATATCCCTAAAAACTTATATCTTGACATTACATATCCCGTGAGATTACAATATCCCACTGAAGGGATATTGTAATCTGTTTTACTTATTTAATTTTTTATCGTTTTATTACGCATAATTCCGTTTTTACCAAACTTCGGGTGTGTTGGATATTGCCAACAATGTTACGTGGACTGTAAGGGTTGGTTCGTTTTCAGACTGAAACAAAGGAAACTTACATAACCTATATCAATTTGCATGCAATATATCAGCTTAAACTAGGAGGAAACTAGGGAATTTGGAATTTACACACGCTACTAAATTAAGTGCGTCAATTTATTCGGTCATTTCGTTCTATACAAATTTAGTTATACTGATGATCGCGACACTTTTCCCCACATTATAATTTACCCCAATTAAATTCAATTGATGTACGTTGATTCAACTGTCAAGAATCCCTGATCGTCAAATGAACGTGCTTTTACCCAATGTTCGACGTGTTTACACGCGCTTGTTTTTGTTAAGCGGCGCGATTCATTGACCGCGCGCCAAATCTTTGTATTTACAACTATCAGCTGTTATGCGGCCGAGCCGTTTAAATTGACGACCGCGTGGTCACAGTGCACCGCGGTCGCCTATTAAATTAAATATAATTGCGCTGATTGCGCTAATCTCCTTTATTTTTGGTGCTTAAAGCACTATAAAATTATTGGTGCAAAGCACCTAATACACCTCATACGGTGTTGGCGCCTATGCGCTTAATTTATTTCAATATTATAACGGTGGTTTTTTCTGACCACCGTTGACTTTCGCCTTACGCCAGCTTCTCGGCCGAACTTAACGCGTGTAATTTAAAACGCCCAACCATCTAGGTTTATCGCCTCGCAAATATGTTATTTTATTTCAGCGAGAACTCAAGTCGGCCGGCCTGGTGAGTATGGTGCCCCAACTCAACTCTTCCCTCCCCCCCGGATTGTATATAATAAATTGTATGTTTGGCCTTGTGCGAAATTGGCTTCGTATTTCCTATTAATTGTATGCGCGATGTAAATAATAATTTCTTATCCTATTTTGTATCTTATCCTGTTGTGTATGCGAGTGTTTAAAATTTATTATTTCTGCTGTCATCATATTGTGTGCGAGATGCTGGGTTATGCCAGTGTTTCCCCAGGTCCCAACTTAGGTTAAGTTTGCGAGTGTTTGTCCGGCCAAATTGCGGGCCGAGTGTCTTTGCGATTATTTTCTATATTGGGCACCGAAGCCGAAATTCTGATTACAATTTTGCGTTATTTTTCTTTGTTCATATTATTCATTTATTTTGTACGCGTTGTAGCCGAGTTTGTTTGGGCCGCATTCGTCGGACTCGGAGGGACATGTTGGAGCTCTATCGAGGGACGTTGCACCAGCGCCCCCCCCCACCATGGCCGACTGACATCAGGCCCGTCTTCTCCCTTTTCTGGCGAAAACACCCGACCTGACTCGCTTGACGCCGTACCCCGCTCCACGACCTGGTGCCCACTACCAGGTCATCTCAAAGTCTACATTTGATACGGAGGAGTCGCCGACCATCTGCGGCGAATTTGGGTCCAGGCCTACTGCACCCGGGCCTGTTATAATCATGGGCCCGGTGAAAATGCTCCAAAGGCCTACGCCGAGAGATACCGCCAGCGTCACCATCCAGGAGAGCTAGCATTCTGTCTAGTTCGCCGGCCTCGACCCGGGAAGCTTGTCGACTCTACCGTGCGTGGGATAGTCAGGCCCCGGAACCGTGTGAG
>JABFPB010007924.1:0-10545 GCA_022817645.1 Ceratoteleas bidentatus | reverse complement strand
CAAGTTAAATATTTTTAAGTTTACTATGTAACATGCAGAATAGTTTTTGCACATTTTTTAACATTTACTTAAACAATTGTTTTTAATTTACTAATAGAGCACTAAAACTATATAAGAATTCTTTATGTTCTTATTAAGTGAAAAATTGTTCATCAATCTTCACCAGCTGGTTCCGGAGATAATTGATATCAAAATTTCAATAAAATACATAATTAGTATATCTATACATACGGATTTTTCCAACTTTGACACCGGATATCTCCTAAACCAGCTAATGGAACCTGATGAAAATTTGGATAATTAAAGTACATGATATGAACAATGTTTCATCAAAATTTGATCGAATACCGACGATTTTGATTTCACTATGCAAATACCTTAAAAAACACTTGTTTACACATTGCATCCAAACATATCGCCCATAAACATATCCCACGTAAACTTCCCAAAAACGGATAAGTCCAGTTTCAGTAGCGATCGTCCGTTGGACACCATTCGGTCCCTCGCAGCACAAAGGGAGTGTGACTCGGAACATCCGTCGGCGCGTATTTACTATGCCAAACGTTTGCGCGCGGTAACTGCTGAAAATTGACATTGTCCATTGAGAGAAAACGCGACAATTGGCGTTCAAAGGCCCGTTATCACGTTTGCCTCTGGCTCACTCGGACGAGCCAGTGTGGTGCGCGCGAGCGACGCTTTCACAGCCGAATGACAATTTCGAACCGGACTGCCGGGCGACGCACGTTTACGCGAGGCATGTCTGGACGCCTCGCGGAAACGCGCGCGCGCTGCCGCACGGAATTAGTGATCGCGAAACGCGCCCAGCGCAGACTCGAACGCGACTTTTACGGGTCCGAGGGCGCGAACGGGTTCGAGCTCTACTTCGTTTATATCGAGGAACTGTCTTCACCGGTCGCGCCGACCCCCCATGTGAAAAAAGTTGTCTGGCGGCAAAGACCGCGAAAGCCACGACGTGGGACAGTAATTATCACAGTTTTGCGAAAAGGAGCGGAGTAGAAAAAGTGTAGAAAAAGACTAAAGTATATCGATGCGCTGCAAAACAAGTGTTCTTCAGAGAAGACTCCTGGGATATTTTTAGAACGTAAAGTGTTGCAATGTTAATCTTAATGGAGAACACTTGAAGTGTTTCAATGTCAAAGGTTGAGGAGAACGCGGAAAGTGATCTGGGGGAATGAATTGAAAACACTTTTTTTCAGTGGTTGGGAAGAGAAAGTCTACAGAGATTGACAATCCTAGTGAAAAGAGAATTACATTCCCCAAATATTTCCGGTATATTACCAGGGAAAAATGTATTGGATATTCTTAAAAAATATAATAATTATACAAAAATAATGCCTAAATTATACAATTAATTAAGTATGTCCAATTTTTGTGTATAATTTATACATTATTAATGTATAGTTAATGTATAATTTTTTTCATGGGTTCCCAATATATTTCCAATATATTTCCAAAATATTTCCAGTATATCCCAATATATTTCGAATATATTCCCGATACATTCCTATTATATACGAGATATATTCCCAAAGTCTTAGATATTTTCTGTTTGTGACAACAATATTTTCCTACTGTCAGAAATTTCTATTGTCAGAGCATGAAATTCATTCTGTGATAGAATGATCGCAGCATAATGCCTTTCCTTCTCTGACAGCATGAAAATCGTGTTGTGACAGAAACAGGCGCGTATACATGTACGCAATAAATCTCAATTTAGGTACATTTTGAAGATATTTTGATGATGAAAACATCTTCAATGTAAAGTTTATTTACTTTCAGCGTTTCAGCGTATTTAATTAAACCATATTTATATTATTAATTTCACATTTCAGAGTGAGGTTATGTTTATTTTTCACAGCAACATTGAGATATACAAATTTTCATGCTAGTATAAAATAGCTTTCATACAAAATAATCAAAAATTAAATGAAATGGTTAAGGAATATTTACCCTGATAGCATTATATAAATTGTATATAAATCTTGTGTAAAGAATTTATGTAAATGATTTTACATAAAGCAATTCCTCATTGTGCCGCATACTTTATGTAAATCAACTGCATAAATTATTTACATAAAATTTATATAAAATTGACACATATCTGCAAATGGCTCTATATACTAAAATCTGACTTTCAATAATAACAAAATTCAGATTTACATAAATTGTATGTAAATAATATATAAATCAATTATACAAATAATTTATGCAGCAATGAGGAAGTACATTGATGTAAACTTTATGTAAATCGTTTATATAATCCTTGGTTATCAGGTTCATAATTATCATAGTGGCACTATATTATCGCATACTTTTTATAAAGAACCTAAAAACTCTGCGTATACACTGAATAAACAAATAATAAGTTGGATTAAAGTTTTAGACCTGACTATACCGCTGGTAGTACCTTAAGATGGTTGAAAGGACAATCTAGGTGGAACTGGGAAGCCAAAAGTGATTTTTCCTAAATTATTCGTAAATTCAGAAATGGTTTCATAAAACAACAAATCAATGCATTTTCTGTTAAATGAGCAATATTTTTGTATATTTTGAACAAAAAATTGTTTATATGCTGATATCATACTGTAAAGTGATCTCTTTTTTCGCAAAAAAGTGAAACCCCAGAATGTGTGTGCTAAGCAAGTTCACTCAGTCCAACGCCGAACGGAAACTAGTTTTCATCGAAATTTGTCGAAATATTCAGCGTATTTCTGAATAGTGAAAAGTTGTGTTCTTCCAGCACATTTCTGTGTTTATACAAGACAAGTATTGTATAAATGTGTTAGAAAATGTATACCATTAATACAATATACCTTGTTGTGTGAAAGTTATATCTGAAATACAGCACAACTTGTAAATAATCATAAAAAATAATTGTTATTGAGAGATTTATGTTGTGGATGCATAACAGTAACATTGTATGAATGATAAACTACATTTTTGTTACGCGAACATAAATGTCGCATTAATGTAACATGGTTTCACCAACAAAACAAATCGCATGATCAAATCACCTGACAAAACTATTTCTCTCGGTGTATATATAAGAATTTATTGATTCAACCAATTTCATACCGTTACTAATCTCTTAAAACAGTCTATTCACCATGACAGGAATCCTTTCATGATAAAAGGATTTTCCGTGCAATATTTGCACAAGAGGAAAAGTCTGTTTAATATATTCATAATGAAATGATGTTTTTTTTCATAATAATGCAACCGAAATGGCCATTTCTTCCATTTCGGTGTAAATTTGTGGAGATATTTAGTCCTAAATTGAAAAGTCACCTTAAGGGGGACCCCACATTGAATAAAAGCAAGGTTCAAGATTTTTTATCTGAAAAATAATTCAAAACATTTTTGTATCTTATTAAGCTACATTTGAATTGTGTATACTTTTTTGTATGTTAATACATTTGTAACTAAGGTGTGGAACGTCTCGTTACTGGACCACCACAGAATTGAAAGACCCTCCTGACAGCAATTCGCGAACTCGAAGCATGATATCGTGGTTTTGGTTAAAAGTTTTACTATTACAAATCATGAGAATTTACGTAACGAAACATTTACAAACAAAGTTTTTGGAAACCCTGTAGAACCTCATAAGACGGATTCAATCTTATAAAAAAAGGCTGGAATACAGTATTTATGGTCGAATAAAAAAGACAACCAATGAATCGATGTTGGTCGCCTAAACGGTTCGACATGAGACTTGAATTCACGCGAGAAAGATAGATAATGGAATAATCATGGTAAACGTGATGTAGCACCTAGAGATGAAGTATGAACCGGCGATTTCTCGCCAAAAGTAATTTTGTTCTATTTTATGTCTTTGGTAAATTTCATTTTTTCAAAGAAAACTGTATTATTAACTGGCACATTATTTCTTATGAATTTTTTCTTTTCTTATTTCTTATGATAAGATCTATTGCATAGACTAAGGAAATGTTATATAAATTTGTAAATCCAGAATAGTTGAAATTAAATACAATATTTATTCAATTTTTACGTACTGTCAGAAGTACTTTTTTCAATGAAAAATGTTCCTCATTCCCACAAAAAGACTTCTAAGATCACAAAGTGACTTCCTTTTAAAAGCACAGTTTCTTTCTTCTTTGTATTCTTTATTTTTAGTAAAAACGAAACGATTTGTTTTAGAAGAAAAAGACAATTTTTAAAAGTGAGATGCGAAGTTATTAGGAATCAACGACCCGAGGATTATTTAAAGGCAACGAACGCGTGAAATCGATCGAAGTCGGCTGTATAAATAGCGTTACTTTTAATTGCGTTGAATCTTTTTCTTTGTTGGAACAGAATCTAGGGCGGAAATGAGTCCTATATGATTCCTCGTTGTCACTCGTTAAAAGGCAATTTGAGTTCGAAAGAGTTTTGTCAGGCTAGTGGGAAAATGGAGGCTTTTGGGATAAACGAATTTATCATTTCGAGAAGATCATTCAGATGTGATTAAAGGGAGAGATACGGTTTAGCATTAGTGTGATATTGGAGTCCCGATAGGGATCAGCCCCTGTTTGATGTGGAGCACATAATAATCGACAATGAATGAACCAAATTTGGTTTTTGTTTGTTGCAGACATTTTGTGTGGTGTCTAAAAGATTTAGGAAAAATTACATACATCGTTTCACGGCGACGAAGAGTTTGTTCATTTTTTCACCATGGAATCCGATAAGGCGCTGCTGTATCTTCCTCAGTACAAACCAGTACTTTGATTATGTAGTCATGGCCACTATTTTATTAAATTGCGTCTTCCTTGCCATGACGGAAACAGTCGAAGAAGCCGAGTAAGTTCCTTTAAAATATCTCTGTTTATGTCGTTTTTATGTAATAGCATCTTAACATTTAATACTAGTGTCTTCCCTGTAAAAAGATTTTGATGAAAGTGGATTCTGAAGAATAGGATTGTACAATTGGATCACTGTTAAGTTTTCAGACTTTTCTAACAAAAACTGGCTAGGAACCATAAATGCAAATTGACTCTGGAAACTAAGCTTCGTTCAAGTATCCATCCACTATTCCTAAATAAATAGGTCCCATGATTGGCAATCCATTAATGGACCTCATTTAGGTATTCAAATCTTGGAACCTATTTACGAATAGTGGATTGGAATGGAATTTGACTTGGTTTCCAAAGTCAAATGCCATTTATGATTCCAAACCAGTATTTTTTAGGGTTAAACCTCAAATCTGCCATATTGCTGAAATCACATTTCAAATCTAATCATCTTCTAACCCAGAACATAAACAGATTAAAAAGAATCGACTTCTCGAATTCTCTTTTCTCTATTACCTAGTTCTTTCACTGACATTGTTCAATCCCAATTTGACTTCACTTTGGTCAAACATTTTTCCAACAAGTAAAAATTACGTCTACTTCACTTGTCGAATCCAACGGAAACCTTATCACCCTTTTCCACCCCAATAATTTCGCACAAAAACTGGACCGGACTAAAAAAGAAAGTGCACCATTTGACATTCGTAGCCGAAAATTCGGTCCTTATCAGCCGCGCTCGGTTTCGTCTTTCGAGCAGCTGAAAACGGCTAAATCCTGTCCTTAACAGCGACGCGTTGAGCCCATAGATTGACCCAAATCGCAATCGTCTAATATTCCGCGACAGGATCATCTGGATGATACCGACGCGAATACTCTGAAAGTCGCGATTTCGTTGATCCAGACTGGTCTGGCGTTGCATTTGCGACAGTGCCATTGTTACTGCCGCCTAACGTTTCAAACTCCCGCAATCTGTTACACCGCCGCTTTCACGAAGTTTCCAATAATATTGATAAAACGGCATTGATCGTCAGCCGACTTATGAAATGTAATAAAAATGTTGAAACGGCCGCGGCATAATGCAATTACGAGGCCAGTGTGACGGCGTGGCGGCGAACGTGGAGTGATCCAATAAAGGGGTCATTTGTCTAATTCTAATTGAGTGACAACGATAGGTGGCGTTCGTCGCTCGGCCAGTCGCGTGTCCTGGTGCATTTTCTAGATCACGTCGCGATCTTTCTTTACGATTATCCTTACATGAACCTTATTTGCAATAATCATGACGTGTTCAACGAGTTATCAACGTGGATAAATGGTCGTGACATGATTTCTAACCTAATAACTATGATTCATAGTTATTAGGTTAGAAATCATGTTTGTTTTGGCATTTAATTTCATGATTGCGATTCAATGGCGATAGTTCCATTATTATTGAATTATTTACATTGTATAATCAAAATGACATGATTCCAAATATAAGAATCACTTCGTTATATACAAATTTACTTTTAAATAACCGCTTATTTTACTTTTCATATATTTGTTAGTTTTAAAAAAGTAGTCTATCTCAGATGAAGAGGTTAAATGACTGTTTTTGCTTTTATATCGTTGATATTTTGACTTCTGATATTTTAAATGGTGATAATTCAATTACTAATAATTACATTCGGATGCTTTGGCTCGTGATATTTTATTTGTGGTATTTTGGTCGTTTTATTTCGTTACATATCCATTTCGAAAAATAATTATGAACGGTAATGATTAATTAACAGTAATCGTAAACGTTCTTTAATAATCATTTTACAAACATGATTTTCATGTTTGTAGTAGATGAGTCATTAAGTTATCGACCTGCTTATGATTATTCGGATGCCTTCATGAAAGGATAATTAAATTTTGCCACTATCACAAGATGAAAAATTGATCGCGCCGCGATGATGCCGATATGATAATTGAACTATTTCCGAACGTAAGCCTGTCAACCGTAAAACGTTTCCTTCCGTTGCAGATATATCTTTTTAGCAATCTACACCGCAGAAATGATGATAAAATCGATTGCTAAAGGATTTATATTGAATAAATACACGTATTTGCGCAATCCATGGAACTGGTTGGACTTCATAGTGATAACTAGCGGATACGCTACGATCGGTATGGAAATAGGCAATCTCGCTGGACTCAGGACTTTCAGGGTACTACGAGCTCTGAAAACGGTTTCTATTATGCCAGGTTAGTATTAAGATTGAGTTTTTATAAAATTTAATAATACAAAGAGTAATGTGGGATTTCATATTAAACATCGAAAAATAGATCTACATAGTTCCTAGTAAAAAGAGAAAGATCTTCCCAATATATTGCAGATATATTCTCTATATATTCTCGATATACTCTAATGCCATTAGGAATAAAATGACATTATATTCCTAATGGCATTGGAATATATTGGGAATATATCGAGAATATATTAAAAAAAAATGTTTTGGTAATATATATTTCCAATATGGCCAATATATTCCTACTTTCAGTAGGGCTGATTGGACATAAATCACATTAAAACTATTACGACTTCCAGGACTACTACAATTTATAAGTATTTTTCAGCTGGGCATTTCATTGCAATATCCCAAAATCCGCGCACCTTTTTCATTCCGGATTCGTCGCTCTCCATAAAACTCGCTCGCAAAAATGCTGAACAATTTGTCGTCCAAGTGTCTCGTTTGCTCGACAGTTTGCGATCCGCCCCATCACCCAGACTAAGGTGATAACGAACGCGGTGACTCGGCGTTACTTGTCGTCGCGAATAATGGTCCTCAAGTTTGTTTTGTCGATACTAACAACATATTCGACGCGCAACGTTAATATTGATGCAACGCTCGCAAAACCAGCGGGAAAAGCGCGCTCGGAGCTGAGCGAATTCCCGGCGAAATTCGAACACGCGGTTCGTTTCGTGGTCACTGCGAAAAAAGCCTTCGTGGCTGTCCGTCACTGTCTCCGCCGTGTTGCACAAAAATGCCCCACTTTCGCGCAGATGTAATCGGGACATGACTGTTCATATCTGCACACGTGACAATGTGTACCCGTTATTTTAGCGGCGATCAGCGTTTCATGAAAGTTGATACGAACGAAATTTCAGAGAGCCATTTTGCAGAACGCGCGCAGTTGGAACTGTTAATTCGATAAAGGCTGATGGGGCAGGAAACGAGCAATTTTTATGGTTCGAAGGGAATTGTAGTATGTCGTTTAAATGTATTTTGTTTTCGTATATTTTTAGAATTGATTAAAGCATACTGAATGTATATTTAATAACTGTATTTAATAAGTAAACTTCGTATTTTCGGTTTACTAAATAGCAGTTTAACATTACTAATACACATATTCACACTTGAGGTGTTTTATTAAAAAATGAAATTAACCCAGTTAAAAATGTTCAGAAACCATTAGATACAAAAAATATTGTCAAAAATTGCATAGAATATGTGAGAGAAGTCTTTTTATGTGAATGTACGATTACATGTTATTACGGCTATATGTATTTCCATAATGGTGGTCGAAATCATACTACAAATTTGGACACTTTACTGTTAAAAACCGCAAAAATACATATAGATCCAGTTATAACCAGTCCTAACGGTATCTGATGGAATTTGAAATTATTGTGTATTAAGGAACAAAAAGTGAAAATAAAGATTAAATTTTTGAAAAATATATATATATATATATATGAAAGTGCACGTTATTAGCTTTCATTTGCCAAATTTTCAACAATTTTCACCGTTTAGATCTCGAAAGATTAAGTATTGAAAACTGATACTTTAACATTGCTTCAAATGGGCGGTAAGGTAACCTTACTTTAAACATGCAATTTACATATATATTCAGTAAAGATTAATCAACGAAAAACTGTCTAACTATTAGCGTATAGTTTAAAGCATTTATGTGACGAAAAAATATGATTTTACCGTGTGATTTTGAAGATATTGACAAAATATCAACGAGGAAACGGATGGCTTGTCCGATTTATCATTCTGAAACTAGTCAAATGCAGAACCATTTACGAATTTATATTTATTTGTATATGTTTATCATTAATCTAAATTTTGTATTTACTGATTTAAAATACTATTAAGTAATTTGAATTAAAAAATTGATGATTCTAAGCATTATGGTTTTTAAAATGTATATATGTAACTGTTGATTTGATTAGCCCGGACCGTTCCAACGATCTTAATCTAAATAACACTGAATTATTAATTGCAATAAAACCCAGTAAATGATAACCAAATACAACTGATTCTATTAATTTCGAATAGATTCACATTGAAATATATTCATTTAAATTAATATATTAAAGAAAAAAATCTAAAATTGAAAAAATGTATTTGAATTAAGGAGACGTCCCAGTGAAACATGGGAAAATCAATAAAAAATGAAAAATTTTTCATAACTTTTTAAATATTTTTCATTTACTGTCGGTCGGAGAGTTAAAAATAAATGGTGTATTATAAGGGAGTTCGACCTGACATAACCATGATATCATTCATATCATTGCGAAATATATGTCGAAGTGCTATCTGGAATAACATTTCGATTTCAAACGAATTCTAATAATTTTCTTACACTCTTGAAGCAATCTATAAATCGATTTGCCAATAATTGTTTGGATAAATGGATTTCTGATTGTGATAAGATTAAAAACCTTAACCCAAGATATACTTGCATTAAAAATATTGAAATTTACTGTGAGTCGAATAGTCTACGTAAGCATCTGTTTTGATCTACAGACCGAAGTTTTTCCGGGAAAAAATTTTTTTTACATTTTAATAATGTTTTCATGTAAATTATCAACATTGAAGGTAAGAAAGTTGCTGAAATGAAATCTCTGTACACTTTAATCATTCTTTAAATCGACAGAAATTAAAGTTCCAAAATACGTCTCCAGGAAGTAGTGCTAACTTTAGTCGTTTTTTTGGCGCTGCGATCGATGCTTACATAGCGTATTCCTTTAACAGCGAACACAAAATTGATTGACTGAAGTTAAAAATACTGTTAAACTATTTTAAATTCTTATTTAAAATAGTTTAAGAGGTTAAAATGTGAACTATAAAAATAGATTATGGTTGTACAAATGCACAATATCAGGTAAAGTTTGTGCTCGCACTCAGGTCATTTTCTTACCGCCGCTAGATCCTAACCTCAAAACTAAAGTTTGAATCAACATCATTGTTTAGAAAAAAAACTTCACAAATTATTTTTTTACAATTTGTGATTGTTTTTCTGTATCTATTTTGGATAAACTAAAAAATTTTTTATTTATTTGTTTTATCAGTTCCCTAACGGGGCAATATTCTTAACGTAAACCGAATATTTTTCTGTTACCAAGTTACAAAAATCTTCAACGTTAAACTCTGAATACTCCCATATTTACAAAAATACGTTACGTTATTTAGGGTGCCAATGTCTTTTTTTCCAGGGTTGAAAACAATCATAAACGCGCTGCTGCATAGCTTTAAACAATTGGCGGAAGTAATGACGCTCACGATCTTTTGCCTCATGGTATTCGCTCTCTTCGCTCTTCAAGTGTACATGGGGGAACTCAGAAACAAGTGCGTAAGGAGTCCAGAAAACGAGACGCTGGTCGACTGGTATGAGTAAGTAGCTCAAAAACGCAACCCACACAAAGAAAAAAAAGTATACTAAATTTTCGAATAAAGTATAGAAAAAGAAGACTATATGTAAG
>JABFPB010007923.1:0-10563 GCA_022817645.1 Ceratoteleas bidentatus | reverse complement strand
ACTAACAAAACTAACAAAACTAACAAAACTAACGAAACTAACAAAACTAACAAAACTAACAAAACTAACGAAACTAACAAAACTAATGAAACTAACGAAACTAACAAAACTAACAAAACTAACTTCCCCTTTTCCCCAGAGAAATGTTTATTTTCGTCAAAAATTTCAAAGTAACAGTTCACCCTCAAAATCTAATTTGCAATGAAAATGACATTCATTTCAAGTCAAGAGCAAGAACTTGACCTAAGATGAAGAGTGCGTGAACACATTTATTCAACATAAATTTGAATTTAAATCTGTTTCTCCATTTTTATTCACAGTAATACTTGACATCTGCAACTTATGCCTGGAAGATTGAAAAAAAAAAGAATTTTAACGTCGGCTCAGATAAATAAAAACATCCCATCTCAAAAAATTTTCTATCAACTCAACTCGCACTTAAATTTCATCATTGACACACGAAACTGTTCGAAGAAATGACAATCCTGCAGCGACTCTGCAATATCGAAACCACTTTTAAGCGAAATTTAAGACTATCATGAAGAGAGCGAGTGTCACGTGGCATTATTACGAAGCACGTCAAACTTTTCGAGAGAAACTGTATCGATCGCTCGAAAAATATTTTCTTCGTAGGTCACAGTAAACGTCAATAGTAATTATCAAGCGTAGACGAAAGGGTCTCATAGGTCTCGCGAGGAAAAAAATATTTATTTATAAAGAAGTGCGATGGCTGGCACTTGCGAATGAAATTACGTTTTAATTTTTCCATCTGCTGTTTTCATTGAAAATTATGCCCTGCAATATACTGGAGATTAAAAATGTAATATAATCTTCGTGTAATAGAAATTGGGTGTTAAATCACGTTATTTTGCAATTACGAAAAATAATAACCGAAGTGTTCAATGTGCGAAATGGCCTTTAACTTACTTTTCAGTTTTGGGTCGATTTTAGTAACTTTTCCTGAACTTATGGAAGTTGTGATTTAATAATGAGGGATATTTACTACAGGCCCAGGTCAGTGGCTTAAGTCTATTAAGTTTCAAGAAACAAAACCCGAATCGATCGTATTGGATTGTTTGCCAAACAAATTGAAAACGACGGTGTCAAAAATAGTTTTTCTTATGAAAAATTGATTGACGGCACGCCGGCAAAATTATGACGCGTAATCAAATTTTACTTCTTCCAGATTCGAGGATTTTAAAACGTTTTAATTTGACATTTTGTTTCGCGAATTTATAGTGCAGTAAAAATAGAATTAAGTACCCATTAATGGAGTAAATCTTCTTGTTTTGTACGTTTATGCTGCATATTCATCACAATTTGATTTTATGGTAATGGCATCGACAAATTATTTTCTGAATGTACTGTTAAGTGCGTCGGAATTTGTGCTTATCTTTTGCTTTGCTAAAATGGAACAAATCACGAATATTTGTACAAAAAATTAAAGGTTATTTAGCGAAAAATAAACTTAACCTAAAAATGATTGACGTTTGAATAATTAAAACAGGATATTCACTATTTTCGTGAAGTCGAAGAATTGACGAAATTGGTGTCAAAAATCTTTATCGTAACCAAATTTGGACTCAGCATCCGGATCACCTTATCAACTTTGCATCGAAGTATAATTAAGCTATGAGCCTGAAACTAGAGTTTGGTCAAAGACGTTGATTAAAATTTAATTTGGAATATTATTATATGGCTCGCTTTCTCGCCATATATCTAATCTGATAAGTGATAATCAGAAAGTTGATTCGACGAGGCGTGAACCAAAAATTCAATTTACACGTAATTAGAAACGGGTATCGAAAACTAAGTTCAATCGAAAACTCGAAATCAGTTTGCAAAATCAATCAGTCGCATTGAGACGAAATTCGGATTTATCGGTTCAGACGATTTTCCACAGATTAATTTATAATGTTCTAAATTCGAAATTATTATCATTTTAAGCAATCTTTTGTACAAAAACATTTCGTAATCATCTAAATGGGTCCAGTTTAAATTTAATTAAATTTTGTTCTCGTGATAAAAAATCGGTCATATTTAGATTGATTTCTTTCGGCAACTGTATAAAAATTTTATTTTATAATTAAATGTTATTTTAAAATTAAATTTTATTTCAAAATTTAAATTTTAAATTTATTTTAAAATTAAATTTTAAAAGTTAAATTCACGTATATAATAAAAAATTTAGTTTTTCTTCAGCACCTAACCTCAAAATATAATCCAATTTCTGTTTTTTTTCAGAATCTAAAGATGAAGAATTAAAAAAAATCTTTATTTTCACTTTTCGTTTGAACGTCCATAATTTCTGCAGTACCTGTTAATTTTTCGTATCTAACCTCAAAACGTACACGCAACGTTCCTGAAATCAAACTACGATTCAGTTACATCTAAAATCGAAATCCTTCGCCCGTCAAACAATTAAACCGAATGAAACAGTTTGCCTTAATCGTCGTCTACTTTAGCGTCGAGTTTCAGCATTATCGCATTTAATAACGCGTTCGCCAAGCCGGCTCGTTTGTCGCGCCGAAATGCTTCGTGTACAGCCCGACATCAGTAACTCAGCGGATGCCTAGGGCCACCTATATTTCAACTACAATTCTCCGGCAGACAAAAACCGTCTTTCTTGTTCCATTTTATATCCGCGCATTGACAAAACAAATTGACTCGCGGATGAAACGAGGCAGCTCATCTTTTTGTTTCGCGAGCAAGAAACATTTATCGTGCAAAGTCGTCGAAAGCAAATCGGAAGCTGGCTGCAAAAATGGCGATGCGCGCAAATATCGGCAAAAGAATTTCGCGCCTATCGCACCGCGCTGAAAGCTTTTCGCGTCGCTTACGTAAGGCCCTCGTTATATTTATACACGCGAAAAATGGTGGAATAATTTCAGCGTTGTATTGATGAAATCCCTGGAAACGTCAAAGAAATTATGAGGACGAGTCTATAAAATATTCTAGACATTTATAAAGTTATTGGAATTTTTGTTTTTATTTGGGATTTGCAGAATTATCATCGACTCATTTGAAATGGAGATTTTTTAATTATTTGAGAAAGTACTGGGAAAGTATTTTCCATTTTTGAGGCCAGATTCAAAAAGAAAAAGCGAAAAGTGAAACCATCCTTCAATCGATATTTTTTTTTCTTTTATCTAGGAAGTCAAACACCGAGACTCGAACCTGCGCCCCCTCGGGTAGGAGCCGACTACGTTACCTCTTGGGAAGAGAGGCAAACTTTTATCTCATTTTAGCTTCTTAGATAGTCTCATATGCCACTTAAGTGAGATAAAAGTTATATAGACAACAACGTTGTCTTTCTGGCCAAGAGGTTACGTATTCTGCTCCTAACCAAGGGGGCGCCGGTTCAAATCTCGTTGTTTGACTTTCTAGAAAAAAGAAAAAAATGAAATAAATCGAATAAAGAATTTTTTCTCTATTTTCTTTTTCAGATTTTGGGAAAACTAAATTGTTACACTTCGTTTGAATATCATAGTAAATCTAAAGAAAATGAATGATCATATATGATTTTTAATCATAAGAAATCATTAAAAATCATATATGATCATTAATGAAGTTTCGTATAATTTTATAATAGACCAGTCACGAAATTCCATAACATATCATAACAGTGCTCTGCAATTTTTCTTGTATGATATATAATAATGTAGTAAAAAGGTGACAAATTTCTTTATTCCGAAAGGAAACATTTATTTTACAAAACAGAGACCCGTGTAACTTTGAAATTAAAAAAATTCAATTTTGCTCGAAATTGGTTTTTCCCGAATTTTCTCTATTGGTTTACGGTCAGGAATACGAAATTCGTCTTCACTAAAAACCGATTTCAAAATTTTTTCGTTCTACTTTTTACTCCCGTTTCGAGTAGTTCATTTTCCTACTCAGAAAAGAGTTGGAAGGGACTCTCGAGGTAATTTTTCACAAATTTTTCTCACTGTGTATGCACTTAACCATTTTTTTCAAATTGATGAACCCATTTTTGGAAATATAGTCATTTAAGTCTGTTTCTCTACAATTCCATCATTTTTCAGAAAAATTCTATTTCATTTGTCCAAACATTTTTCCGCAGTCATTGCTTTGACGCAGTTCCACGCCGAGTGACTCTCAATCGAAAGAAGTACGAATCTTAATTCCGAGTCGGAAATTCCCGACGTCACTCGTCAAAGCACTTGATCTAATAAGATGTATCGCGAGAAGCGATGTTGCTTGCTTTGCGAACTCACATAATTAATTAAGGCACCCTCTAGAGAAGAAAGGGAGGGGGTTGTTATCATTGATCATTGTCCAATTATGCAAAATTCGAAATTACTTGTTAAACCCTGACATTTCGGGGATATTTCCAAAAAGTGATCAGGATAAATTCTGAATTTTCTAAAGTATGAGTGAAAACCTTTCCAGATATTTTCCATTAGAAATAACTCAAAAAGTAAAAAAAATGTCAAATGTCAATAGAACTATAATCAACTTGAAATCAAACAAGATCAAATCTAAAAATGGTCTCATTTTTAATTCACCAAATTTCATCCATATTTTACCATAGGATTAATCTATTTAGATCTGAAAAATGCTTAAAATAATTAGTATCCGAATACTTTGAAATTGTTAGACATTTTCACACGGTTTTGAAATATTTTACACATTTTCAGAATTTCTCTATTACTTTGAAAATTTTTGAGACATTTTTCAGAACATTTAAACACCTACAAAGCTTGTCACAGATTATCAGAGTTTGTATTTTTACACGAAAAGATACTAAGTTTACTTTGCTGAGAAAGAAGTATTCGGAGTTTATCGATTTTATAGATGTATGGTAATGGGTAAAAGCGAAGGATTTTGAACGGTACAATGTGTCGAAATTAGATATAAGTCTGAAATACAACCTGACAAAAATTTACTAGACCGAAATAAAATAATTTTGTCGCGATTGAGGCTTATTTTTATCCAGGATAATATATTAATTTTTTGTAATATGCTTATCTATTTGAGTGATATTAAAAATTAATAATGTAGTCACATTACTACCAATGAACTTTTATTTCTCTTTCAAAAATATATTGTTAATTATTTATAAAAATTAAAAATATCTTTTAGCTACTATGTTATGGCTCCTAGATATGAAACGAATACTTAATTTTAATAAAATATATACAGTTCATTTATTTTCAGAATATTACCACTTTATTAACAATGATATTAAAACTTTTTATTTAATTTTATTTTACATACATGTATAAAAGAACTTGATAAATGTATGGTTGAAAGAATTGAAAGGTCTTCGACTCTGAGCGAGAAAATATCCAGATTGATTCCGTACTCTTTGACAAATCATATCTACAATTTCTACAGATTAATGTCAGATTTTATCTATGTTTTATCCACTCACTTTGCCGGGTTATTTCCAGCCTTCTTTCAAACCAATTTTTTCCACGCGAGTTATTCACTGCGAGTAATATTTTTAGGTTAAAAAGAAGTCAAACATGTCAAGGAAGTAAATTTATTAGTTACACACATTTTGTTAATGACATAATGTTAAAATTATTTATATCACTTAGTTAGCCATATTTAAATATGTTTATAAGCTTTATTTTAATTAATTGGGGTTTACAAAACCCAATTAATTATAATAAATAATAACAATAAATAGTTTTAAATTTTAATAAAAATTAAGGCATAAATTAAAATTATTTACATCACTTGTTTCGCCATATTTAAATATGTTTATAAGCTACATTTTAATTAATTGGGGTTTACAAAGCCTCTTCTTAATTCCAAAACGATTCCATTTAACAGTTAAATTACAAATCTGCTTTACGTTGAACGAATCCATTGTCCGTTTATCAGTAGCTTAACATTCAAACGATCGCAATAGAAAAAGATTACCGTCATCCAATTAATAGATATTTTTCTTCGGCCGAAAACTTTTCTATAACGCTCTAACTTCATCACTTTCACATTCCTTTGCATTTCATCCAGCGAGATTTTATATATATTCGACGATCAGTTTCATCTAATTATCTCTATACATAACCCTTGAATTTCACAAAATGCTGGCTATACTGTCAACTCCAGAAATATTGATGTTCCCTCAAAAAGACTTTTTAATTAATCCCAAGTAAAAGAGTATAATTCTATTTTGCCGCAAGGCGAAATCCCTTTAATAGAATACAAATCGGATCTGCTTCTCGATTCAAAAAAGATGCTTTCAGTGCAAAGTATCCGTTCAAAAGTGTTGATCATCCTCTTAAACTGAGTGGATTTACTAGTAATTTTATATGCTTTCATATTAGATTAACTCGGTACCAGGCCACTCGTTTTTGTGTCTTTAGCTCACGTACGTGATCCACATATAAATGTTTTTCTTTCGCGCGCCAGACAAAAACTACACTTAACCCGATTATTAACGTTTTAGCTTCCTTTCATTGGATGTTTCACAAACATAGCATATCAAATTGCCCATTCGCCTTAATTCGCACGCTTAATTTTGCCGGACATTATATACCCATTTTCGCGAGTTAAGGCGAGATTTTGCTATTTTGGCCGGAAAATGGCTACACTTTTGTTGATATTGTGGATTTTATGGAATATGTGAAAACTTGGGCAAAATGTTTAAGAAATCCCCATGTAAAAGTTTTGTATAGGGGACATGTATGTCTGTTATATGTCGCATGTATGGTTGCATATATGGTTCGGCTTATCATATAGGTGGCCATATATGCGACATATTTGTGACACATATGCGACATATTCGTGACATATATGCAACATATTCGCGACATATATGTGACATATTCGCGACATATATGCGACATATTCGCGACATATATGTGACATATTCACGATTTATATGCGAAATATGTACGATATATTCGCGACATATTCGCGACATATATGCAACATATTCGCGACATATATGTGACATATTCGCGATTTATATGCGAAATATAAGCGACATATTCGCGAAATATATGTGACATATTCGCAACATATATGCGACATATTCGCGACATATATGTGACATATTCGCGACGTATTCGCGACATATATGCGACATATTCGCGACATGTTCGCGACATATTCGCGACATGTTCGCGACATATTCGCGACATATATGCGACATATTCGCGACATATTCGCGACATATATGCGACATATCCGTAACATATGCGACATACATACGATATATGGGATATATTTGCGACATATATGCGACATATACGCAACATATTCGCGACATATACGCGACACATATTTTTAAAACATTTTTAGATAATAGCAGACTTTGGGAATTTTTCAAATTATTTATAGATACTCTTAGACTATTTTCAGACTTTTTCAGAAATTTCAGTCATTCAGACAAAAAACCCAATCTATTTTTTGGTTGCCAAATTAAAACTATTGAACTCGTCTTAATTACCCCAAACGAGACAAACGGAAAAATAATTCACACTCGGCTCCGATTTCATCGATCACATATCAGTTTGCCATTATTTCATCGGGCCGTCGCGTTGCAAATTTGATCGCGACGCCGAAACTGAACAATGAACGCTTGTTTCAGCGACTACGAGCAAATAAAGCGGCTTCATTTTCACCGCGGCATAATTGAAAAATATTGTCATTCCATTAAGACAAAGAGCGCCGTTCGGTTTACGCGCAGCACGAGGCATCTGCTCTTCTGCGCGTTATTGCGAATATGGTAGAACAACATTTCTCGAATGAATAACGTCCGAAAGGCACGGCGTCAGATGGGAAATCGATGCCAATTGCGGACAGATTCCGAGCGAAAGAAATTCATAGAGCCACACGGAGAACCGACGATATGCGGGATGAAAACTTTTTCGATTTGTACCATGACCTCGGAGGATTCCCATTTTTTCTATGCTAATACTTGTTTCTTGCTGCTGGCACAAACACGCCCAAATGGCGCATCAAATATTCAAGGACCCATTCAAATTTTTTGCCGTTTCCATTTAACGCTGTAATACTCGCATAATCGATTCGGTTGGTAGGAATGGTCAAACCTTTGTCTTAACAAAAGTAAAAAAAAAATTTTTACAAAAAATTGAATAAAATTGTAATACAATATTTATAAGGTTTTTTAATTAAAAAAATGTGTGTATCATTTTTTTAATCAGGTTAGGAAATTGTCTAATACTGGCCTTGAAATGTATTAAAATAAATGTATTAAAATGTACAAAATTTAAAATAAAATAAAATAAAATTTAAAAAAAGCCATTCCAGAGTTTGTCTGCACTTTCTAATTATACTTGGACTTTCAAAGGTTATAGCAAAACTTTTGATCGAAAAATATTTCGAAAAATAAAATTTTAAAAACATTTAGTTGGATATTTTAACATTTTGTGGGTTCGACCAAATAATTCATCCGAATGATCAAAATTAAGAATTATTCCAAGTTTGTCTGTGAGAGTGTAAGATTTGTGAAAACGTATTAAAACAAAATTAAGAACTGTTCTAAGTTTGTCTGTGATAATGTAAGATTTATGAAAACATATAAACCATAGTTTCACGTTGACACTTTTGATTTTCAGAAATGTCGAATGATAGAGAGAAAGTTGCCTCCAGTCGTTTTTCAGATGACATTCACAAATACATTTTTGTCGGTGAGCCTTGTCATTTGGCGACAGAAGTAATCAGTCACTGTGTCAAATAAAACAGGACAGATTCAAATCGTATTCGAAAATGCATTTTCGATTTCCACGCCCTTTGTCTTGTGAAAGAAGTAATCAGCAAGAAATAAGATAGATCTTAAAAATTATGTTATTCTCCAATATACAGCATATGTTTTTCTCATACTTTCCAGCCATTAAAAATTACTTATTTCAGTGAAACTTTTAAAGCAAATAAAAAATCTGTGTCAAAAAACGTCGACACAGATTTTGTATCTTTGTTTTATATTATTATATACTAACAATGTTTAATACGATTGTTTATTACAGTTAATACCTTTTATTGATTGATTGCATTTTTCGTCGAAAAAGAATTCATCCATCTAACTCAATATTTTCTTAATATATTTCCGCTGACATTTTATGTTTCGAATTGTCAGTTTTTGCTAATAAAAATGTTATCTTTGATAGTATATGATGAAACGAAGGATGAAAACAAAAGGAGCGAACAGCCTATTCATTGTTCCAACGTTATCTCTAAAATTTATGTTGCAAAAAAGAATAAATAGATGCCCCACAATTCGAAATGAAAATAAAAATGACTGTTTACTTTTTCATCAAACTAACAATTGCGAATATAAAGTGTTTGCCGAAAAAATGTTATTAAATCGTCAAATTTTCGCACTGTCCTGAAATACTGTAAAACCCAAAAATGATGTATTACACTCAGACAAATGTTAGGTTAAAATAGCGCTAACCAAAATATTTGGTTAAATAAACCAATCATTTAGTTAAATCAACCAAATATTTAGTTAAATCAACCAAACTTTAGTTGGTTCAACCAAACTTTAGTTGGTTCAACCAAATATTTTTGTTAGTGCTATTTTAACCAAACAATCTGATTTGTTCAACCAAAATTTTTCTGAGTGTATTAAACACTTCCCTAACAAACACACCTTAAAAACACGTAGATTCGACGTGAAATCTACGTCGAATCTACGTCCGAATGGTCCTCCACGTAGAATCTACGTGGATTCAATGTTCGATGTCTATATGGGTTTGTTTAATAAATTGTGAGAGAATAAAAATCAAGATTACGTTGCAGCTGCATGAATCATAATAGAGCAACAGATTTAATCGACTGCACTGACGCGAGACATTATGAAAAGAGGATCGCAGAATTTGAAAAGAGGCATACTTGCAAGGTTAAACTTCCGGGGTTCAAAGTTTTAAAGTTTGATATAACTGTTTAAAAAGTTAGTTACGAATTCAAACGCTTTAAGCGTTTTCTCGGACATTTCTCAAATATAATATTAGCAATTCGAAATACGGGAAACAATAAATAGCCGCGGAGTATTCGAAATTGCGGATTACGGAAACGAGGTTATGTATAGGAGAAAATAAGCATCGTTCACATAAACACATTGCGAAACAAATAAATTAAAGAGTCGCGGGCAATTGAAGTGCAATCAGTCGTCGAATCTGCAGTTGCTGCGGAAATAATTAAGGAGGCAAAGTTTCTTAAATCGGGAAAATAAATATTCCAAGTTTTGAGTTTAGAAACTAATTTAAAAGTCGCCGAGACGGGGTTACTTAAAACAATAAAAAATGCGCCCATTTTCAGACGTTTATGCCAAGATTTTATAGAATGTCTCGAATAATCAGGAAAGTGTTGTTTTACTTAGTCGTTGCTTAAGCAATTTATGCATTTCGAACAAACGGAAATGCCTAAGTTTACTAGCGAAAATTAACAATCAATTTTGAATTAGCTAGTTTTGGATAGTATTTTCAGTTAATTTAAAAAATAATTTAATTAATTACATTTAATTAGTAAATTAGTTAATTTAGATTTTATTTTATTTATTTTATTTATTTTATTTATTTTATTTATTTTATTTATTTTATTTATTTTATTTATTTTATTTAT
>JABFPB010007922.1:0-10564 GCA_022817645.1 Ceratoteleas bidentatus | reverse complement strand
GCCAAACAACGCCCAGATAACGCCCAGACAGCGGTCAGACTACGGGGAGACTACAGGCAAGCAACGGGCAGGCAACGGTCAAAAAATGGTCAAAAATGGTCAAAAATAGTCAAAAAATGGATGTCAGTCATTACAAAATTTGAAAAAAAAATTACTTTTTACATTGGTATACAAACTTTTTATAGCCTATAACCATCTCGAGAGAACAAACAAACAAACAAACAAACTTATTCCCATTTATATATTAGTAAGGATGAATAATCATTTAATCGTACAAAGCGAGATTCTGCAATTCTGGGAGAATATGTCTAGCTAACAAATTATAATTTTTTATTTTCAATGAGGCAAAATTGCGAGAATTTTTAGTCAGTTATATTCTCCTAAATTCGCAGAATCTCGCTATGGTCGATTTATGATGAAATTCATTATTGTTTTTAATAACAGAAACACCAATTCCGTGGCACCAGACTTGGATCTTCACCTTAATCGATGATTTAAAACAAAAATACGGAAACACAGTTTGCCAAACTCAACTGTCTGTTTCCTCAGATTGAAATTTATCATGCAAAGGAGTCCAAACATGGTAGCAAAAGCCCACATGGTGTCAATGCATATTTCGTCATACTTGTCCCGATTGATATATAAAAACTTTAACTGAAACAAAGTACCGTTGCTGCGTTTGTATAGTTGACTTAGAATTATACTTTCTAAAGACTTGCTACCTGACCGAAGAGGAACACCACGAAGAAGATAGCTTGGTAGAGATTTATAAGAAAAGCAACG
Organism: Ceratoteleas bidentatus; assembly: GCA_022817645.1. NCBI lineage: Eukaryota > Metazoa > Arthropoda > Insecta > Hymenoptera > Scelionidae > Ceratoteleas > Ceratoteleas bidentatus. The sequence goes on along the minus strand of JABFPB010007922.1, from coordinate 9,781 downwards.
TTCTTGTTCTGGAGGGGATACAGCCCCAGAATTAAACAATTAGTCTTCAACAGTTTGTAGTCCTTATCGAGCCAACTTAAGTGTTTGTCATTACTTTCGCAACTCCAAGACATACATCCACACCCCATCTTCCAACTACTTCCAGCTACTCCCTTTTTGAAACATGTTGCGTCTGGAAAACCAGGAGGACTAACAGAAACTACTTTATATCTTCTACCATTTTTCTTACAGTTGTAATTAAGGGTCGTACTTTGTAGTTTTGAGCAATTTTTTTTAAACACGTGCAATTACTTAAATAAGGTGGTACCCTGCAATTATCATAAAGACATCATGAATATGTGATATGATCGATTAAAGTTTAATGTGCGAAACGCGTGTCATTATTCGATCCTTACAAAGTCGAGCTTAGTTCGTCTGATTATAGATGTGGCTCCGCGGATCCCGCGCTCGAGAAGCTATGGACAGCCTGGTAACTACCGGTGCGCCACCTGCACCCTTGTAACGACGTTGTGCAAGCATTGGGAAACTGGAATTAAAATGCTGACCGTATAATCACGACTGAGTCTCTGTTTTCGTTGGTTCGCATGCTCGAGCGGGTAACGCTTTTATTATCCGCACGATCCCATTCGCCAGCATTTTTAGGTTATGTTCGAACTGCACTTCGCCCCCGCCTAACCCTGCATCGCTTTAAATCAATTTCCATCATTACGCAAGTACACTCCCTCAGAACAGAAACGCTTCACTTTCCCCTGCAATTGTCATTATCCTAGATGGCGCTTCGTTCGCTTAATAGTATCTTCGTAGTCGAAAGTTGGTGAGAGTTTAGGTTTCAGGTGGCTGATGCAAAATGGCGGTTTTTCGGAGAGTTGGATTTCGGAGAATTTTTGGTCGCAGCATAACCTAAATCTCGACTGACCGGACGTCCGGAACGTCGCGAAATTGTCGTGAAAATCGCTTTCTTGGAACGATTTGGATGCGAGATTCACTTAAAGGCAATCTTTCACGACGATGCGGTGACATTATCGATAATTTCAATAATCAGTGGAATCAATGAGCGCGCTCGCGCATGCGCAACGGTTGCCTCACGAGCTTTATGACCGTTGCGAAAAGAGCCGCGATCAGTATGCTCGTGACGACAAATCGCACGTTTCCCCAGCGAACGTGGGCACGCTCATTGTTTATTTATACGAAATTCCTGTCGGACGAATACGACGCGTGATGAAACTCCGGCTGTACGCGGTGTTTTTTCGGAACATTGGTTCGGTCGTAATTAACTTGTAAAGTCGACGCAATTACGACTTAACGCGAAACGACCGACAGGAACATCATTTTTATAGTCTATTAAAAAGTAAGGTTAGAAGCGAAGACAAATTTTAGGTTAATGGTCGATGCAAATTTTTAGGTTAATCCACGCTCTTGCAGGAATTCTTGTTAATGATTGAGCTGTAAAAACAGTGTAATTTTTTTACTATTGACCACCAGTAGATACATTGTTATGGGACACTCTGTACATGAGTCGATTTGCATTTCAGGCACGATATTTGTCAACAAAGATCTTCGTGACTGATTAACGTCGTGTGCACAAAGATGATGACATAAAAATGATTTAATACCTTTTATTTATCTGCGTTCCATGTAGGACACGATATGGCGAACTCCATCTCGTGCCCGTATTTTCTTTTCATAAATATATGCGTTGACCTCGTGCATAACGTAATTATCTGCCAATTTCAAAAATGCCGAAATCACCAAAGAGAAAAACTTTCTCGTGAAAAGTAATTTTTTCATGATCTACTAAGTTATGGAGTTCGAAATGGAGTTTCGACTGAAAATGGCGAAAATTATTCCGAAATTAATAACACGCAGAATGACCTTGAACAATGAAAGACGTTTAACGCGGATAAATAAACGATTTGGAGGCCGCCATTTTTATCCGAGTTTTACAGCTCGCCGCGAGACGCTTCGGCCGGACAGGTTTTGCGTTTTATTATTGATTTTTATTTGCCGCGCAAACGCCACAAGTTGAAGATAATTAATTAAAAGGACGCCGCGGCGTTTGCGCTCTTTTTGTTAATGCAGCGCGACCTTCGCGGCAAATGAAAATGTTTGCCTTTTTTCGTTCGTTATTGTTTTTCAAGAATGCGTTATATTAAGTTGAATGCAAATTGCAAGACGCGTCTGAGAAAAGCAGCGGCAATTTTATCGCTTGCAATTTGTCGCGACGAAGGTGCCCCCTTCGGGATAAAAAAGCCGATTTTCTAGTTATACCCGAAGCGACCTTGTATCCTTAAACGTGCAATCGAAACAAAAAGACAGCTTAATTTCGAGTTCGAGTTTTCTTAAATTTGAATAATACATAAAACTACATTACAAAATTATAAAAAAAAGTGAGGTTAGGTTAGAAAAGTTCTCTTATTTTCTGTTTTCAGTGGAACATTTCATATCTCAGAGTGTTAGACGGTGGAAGATTTGAGAAACTTTCCTTAAACGTTTCTGTAGACTTCAGTTCAAATACGATAGAGGGCGCTCTTCGACCCCATTTTCGATTTTCCTCAATTTTTCCGTAAAGACTTTGTTCTTGCGCTTTTCGCTACCGGTTTTCTGCGTCAATTCGCGCAAAATTAAGTGCTTGAATATTTTTCTGAGGATTATTCAAACCGGTCACTTGCAGCCGCGGCAAAAAGAGGCCCAAAAAACGCGTATCGTAAAAATTATGCAAGTCTCGTGGCGCGAGACTTCGCACTACAAACGCACGCTCTGAAATTTGTCAAGTAATGCCGGGAAGCGGAAAAAATATGAACAAAAAGTGGCTAATCCTCGGAATTACATACAAGTACGGTTAATAATTGGACATCACGACCACATAGAGCGCTGTATGATTGGAAATCTTATGCAATTGGATCTGCCATTGCTCGACCGCGCGCGCACCACGTGACGCGAAGATGTTATGCAAAAAACTGTCAAATCTAAACGCAGACGAAGAAAAAACAATATTTCTAATATTTCGACATACGTTTATATTGGATTAATGTTATATGTAACGTTTTCACCATTTAACTAGATTTTTGGGCCAGCTAATTTTCCAAGATGTCTGAATGCCTTCAATTTGACGAACTTTTAATTTTGTTTGAAACTCAATGTAGCTAAATTTAGTGTCTTTCGTAACGTTAATTTTTTATTATTGCATACATAACGCATTGCATACGTGAGCATTTAGTTGTAAAAAATGTTTCTAAAAAGCTGTACAAACTTCTGTAAAAGTCCAGTAAATTTCCTGAATGGCAGATTCTATTAAATAAATGTAAAATCAATAGATCTCAATAGATTTCAATATGAGTTTTTATTTTGTAATTTCATTACTGTCCAAACTATAATACCAGCTTGCCTTCCAGTGTTGAAATGTATTGAAATTTATGTATTGAATTGTATCGTCAATTTCCAATCATGGATGGACATTAACACAATGCATTTCAATAAGAGCTTTTCAGTATTGGAATCTATTGTTTTTCGTTTGCTGGGGATATATTCTCTAGCATACTTTATATATACGCGTCTTGCCAGTTCCCACAAATTTCGTTTTTCAAACGAAACAAGATTTTCGGAACTAATGGGAAATTTGAAACCCAAATTTCCAAAATGTATTACGAAAATTCATGGAATATATACGGAATGAGTGTAAACAAAGTTGTTATTTAGTGTATTCAAGAAAGATTCATGGTCGAGTGGTTAGAAGGCAAGTGTTCGGAATCTTTAAATGCAAGATTCCAAGTTCGATTCGCCTTTCGAGAAAAAATTATTTTCCGTCAAAAAATTAATATAAGGAATGTTGTATCTGATTTGGGAAATTTGTGTAAACAAACTTTCCAATTACAGTTTGTAAATTTTCCAATTCTAATTACAATTCAAATTATACGTGAAAAACTGGTCAATTTAAATTTGTCCGTGTAATTCCTTATGTGACATTTGAATTGTCCGGTTTTTCACGAATAATTTGAATAGTCCGGTTTTTCACGAAAAATTTGAATTGTCTGGTTTTTCATTGCAAGCGTCGATATGTTCTACGAATTTTCATAATACATGTTGGAAATTTCGGTTTCAAATTTCCCATTAGTTCCCAAAAGCCTTGTTTCGTTTGGCAATTTGTGGGAACTCGCATGATGGTTTTTTTGTCATTTTTTTCAGTACGATGGAATCCATTTTCTGTTGTCTTGAACAAAGATTACAAGCAAAATGATTTGAGATTTTAAATTCCCAAAACACGAAATGACGGCATTTGATATTGTGCCCCGCTTTTCCATTTATTTTCAATCGCTCTTTTGATTGTTTCCATTTCGCACTTTTGATTATTTCCAATTCGCACTTTTGATTATTTCCAATTCGCGCTTTTGATGAAAAAAATGTTCCATTCGCGCTTATAATGTTCTCCCATTTTTTGAAATATTCCCTGTTAGCCAGAATTACGTAAATTTTATGTAAATTTTATATAAATGATTTATATAAAATTTACATCAATTCCTCATTGTGCTGCATAAATGACTTAAATTCTTTTCAAAGCACCAATATTGGTTTGATATTAAGTATAAAAATAATGGTAGTATACAGGGGAAAATGCCTAACCTCATTGTGCCACAGGTTTGCGGCGCAAAATGTTGACGACACGCGAATCATTGCACGACAGGAACGACCGGGAGATAGCGTCGAGGACCGGTGGAGCATCGACGCGAAGGATCTCGGCGTGTCATGACCGAAGAGGAACACCCGACGGCCGGCGAACGTAAACAACCGAGGCGAGATGGCCGCACTGTTTTACCGACGGCCGGCGAACGTAAACAAGCGCGGCGGCGCGGTTGAAAGTTGTAGGTGACGTTGCGAATATTTTTCTTTCGATTTTGAATTGTCACTCTACAAATGGAAATTGAAGAGTAAGACCAGTAGGTGGAGTTTTTTGATGTTTGAGAGACACTTTCATAAACATATTGGGTAAAAAATTGGTAAAAGTAGTATTACCAAATTATTCGGAGTACTAGCCGAAAAAAGAAATATTTTTCTTTCAGAGTTTTTTTCTTGTACCCTAATTGAAACGTTGTGCGAACGTTTATTAAACGTTCGAAACGTTTATAAACTTTTATTGGACATTAAAACGTTCGAAACGTTTATAAACGTTTACAGAACGGTTTGCTCCGTTGGAGTGTGTTTGAAATGTTCTATAAAAATATTCTGAGTAAATTCTGGGAATATTCTTGGTACATTTCAGAAATCTCTGTTTACAAGTGATAGCCGCTATTGAGGCAAGTTTACCATGAGTCTTGGTGGCTCAGCGGGTTGAGTCCCACACTTCCACTTGGGGGACATACGTTCGAGTCTTCTTGCTTAATATTGTTTTTTCAAAATAATATTTCAGAAAAATATTTTTGGTACATTTCTGGTATATTCTAAAGAAATATCCAGAGAATAAATCAAGACAATATTTTTTCCCAGTGTTCCAAAAATTTTTCAGTTCCCAGTTCATGCTGAAAACATTTCTCCGGAATATTCTGAGTACATTATTTCGTTGGAGAAATAATGATCCTAGACTGTTCCAGGAATATTTTGGAATATTTCGAATGATTCCTGCTACACTTAAAATATTCCAGAAAAATATTCTGTCAATTCAACTCTAATTCAACTGGAATTGAAAAGACTAGAAAAGAATTCGTTTTGTCAGTTTGAATCCCCATTTTGAAATTGAACATAAACGAATTCTTTTTGAAGACTTAAAAATTGATCAAGAAATTCAAATTACGAATTCGGAATCTTCCCACCGAGGAATTCATTATATAATAATCAATTCTTTTCTATTCGTTTCTAACATCTATTTCTTGCAGCGCTGTAAACAGAAGTTTACACTTTTTTGCTGTATCAGTTAATGTTTGAAGATTACTGAATGCCTCGAATTCGATCTCTTTTCTCCCGCAGAATCTCACACGTTATTACCTCCGAATGCTATTCCAGAAACATCTTTAAACTTCCCTATCTGAATACCCAAAAAAAGACCCGACCTTTGCCAAAATTCGAATTTCGCGGTAACGATCTCGCCCCAACCGATAACGCCGAAGCAAGTCGCCACTATCGCCGCGTAACACATAAATAAAAACAATCTGACGGGCGATTACAAGTATCACGCGGCTTTATTTACGTTCCCAAATTTCACTGTTTGCTGTCCGCGGTATCGTGGCGTATGAGATAAACGCGGCGAGGGGAGGGGGGAGGCGAAAAGCGAGGCAAAAAACGGCGATATCGGCAAACAAGCGTCGAAGCGCGGATAAACCGCGTTGCATCAAATAAATTGATATTTTTTCGCGAAAATCATGTAAATCGGCGCTGCCCTTTTTTCCATCGCGCGAACGATTATTTAACGACTGCCGTTTGACCTCCGGCTCTTTTTTCCCCGGCTTTTTGCCGGCTATCCTTGATCGCCGCCACATCCGCGTTATCTTGATTGCGATTTTTTTACCCCGGTTATCGCGCTTTTTTGGAGGAAGTTGCGTCGCTTTTTTTCGCGACGCTATTGGAGGATTCGTCGTAAAGGATCGGATATGGCGCGCGAAGAGCACCGTTCCGTTTCCGGTGAAAAAAGGTTGTTTGTCCGGAGAATTCACCTCGTGGGATTAATGGGTTTTTTTGGCTTGCGTTTGAATTGTTAAACGACGGTGATTGATGCTGTTGATTGCCTGTTATTAATCTTCGACGACGCCTGTAATTTGCGGAGATTTATTTGCGTTTTTGTCTGTTTGCGGTCGTTGTTTTGGCGAAAAAATGATACTTTTTAGGTGATGCAATGCTGCGGGGCGTTTTAGGTGAAATGATGATGTCAAATGCATTCTCTTTAGTAAAAAGAGAAATAAATTCCCTATACATTCCCAAAATATTTGATATATTCCCAATATATTCTTAATATATTTCAGCAATTAGAAAGATATTCCAAATATATACTTAGGAAATAGAATGTAATAAATAGAAATATATTCGAAATATATTGCAAAAATTGGGAATATATGTTTCCTATATGGCCAATATATTCCTACTTACACTAAGGTTTTGTTGCAATTGTTTCACAGTTTTGGAATGAAGAGTAAATTTGTTTTCTTCATGAATATTTTCGAATTTTAAACTAAGAAAATTCAAAAATTTATCTAAATTCTTTTAGACGTATACAAAATGTTTGCCAACATGAAATATAAAAAAAATCATTAATTTTCACATACTGTGTTTAAAAAGTCCTTTTTTAAATACTTAACGCATAATTTTTAATACTTATAAGTTGTTCGAGAATGATTGTGTAAGCTCCAATCCTAGTAAAAAAGAAACATACAGTAGAAATATATCTCTAATACATGTTTTTCGTAAAAATATAATGCCATATATTGCGTCAATATATTTCTAATATATTGCCATTTATCATTTATTGGTAACATATCGCCGATATATTGCGGATGTATCCAATATGTCTTTCACAAACTCTTATATTGAATCAATATATTCCAGTATTTTGAAAATATATACCCAATATATTTCCAATATATTTCCAAATTATTCCAAATATATTTCTATATATTTAGACTACGTTCCTTTTTACTAGGGAAGTCGAAAACAGAATGATAGAAAATTCTAGAAAAATCTGCCAGAGTCTCGATCTGAAACCAAATCAGAATATTTTTTTCCTCTCCATAAAATTGTACAATACCTCCATCGAGCGATAGAAAATTGCAAAACGGCGCCTTCATCGAATTTCGCATTAAAAAAAGCCTCAATCTTGGAGCACGTGAAATTATCTCGCATTTTTCGCGGCGCGTTTTGTAATCCCTTATCGCGCTCGGAATTCCAATTAGACGATTTTTCGCCGTTCCGAGCGGCTTTTTTACCGTTTAACGCAAATCATTAATTGAAATGAAAAAGACGCGAGATTGATCGACAACCAGTTTTGACACGTAGTTTTCCCGTTTTTTCTCCCCGCTGCACTTTTATCTACGCGTTTTCGCGTCACTATCTTTCTGTGCAACGACGTCCGAAAAAAATTAATAAAGGTGGCCCGATGGCGCAAATTTATCCGCCCGATTTCTCATGAAAAAAAGGTAATAAACCCGACAATTAATTGCTTTATCGTCGAGAAAAAAAGCTTACGAGAATTTTTTGCGTCGAGATAAATTGCGTTAAGAGATGAATTTCACTTTATTTTTCAAATCAAAATTTCCCGATTAGTTAATTTTTTGAAGGTTTCGAATATAAAAAGAATATTTTAAAATGGTTTCCTGAAATTCCGAAAATAAAAGCGATCTGACTTTTATTTTATGGAAGTTGATTAGTGTATTTGAAATTGATACGCGAAATGAGTATCGCAGCGCCATCTCTGTAGCGGGAAGAACTATTCAGCCAAAGTTGCAGCGATTCAATGCTAGCAACCTCGCGAGGCGAAATTGTTAGTTTAAACGGTGTAAACACTATTACCAACTTGGAGAAACGAAAAATGAAGTCAGGACGTTTTTCAGTGTTACCGACCTAAACAAAAAAATTCCCCACCACAGACCTCTTATCTATGAGCTAATAAGAGCAAAAAGGACAGAAGAAAAAGCTAAGTATACTAAATTGGGTTACAATCCTGCCAACCTAACTTCGATACAAACATGTTAACCTTACATAACCTCAAAAGTTCTCGAAATCAATCTAAACATCGTCACCTACAGTTCTTAGTAAAAATTCTGAAATCGCTTTAAAAACATTATGTCGGCCAATCAGTGAGTGTCAAAGATGCAAAATCTACTTTTCTCCTTCTCTTTCGTTCGAAAATCTTTTTCGGTTACGTAAAATGACGAATTTCGCAAATCTGCGAACGTTCATTTCGAAGAACCGAGTGTTCGCGAGGAAGTTCCGTGTGGCCGATGTCCAGGTTCGAGGAAATGGGAACTCCACCGGGTCGGACGAGAAAATTCCGGAAAACATCGAGGATATAGTGGAACCGACGAACTGTTGCATGTCCGGTTGCGCGAATTGCGTCTGGATCGAATATGCAGAAAAGTTGGCGAAAGTTTTGAAAAACAGCGACCAAAGTGTGCAAAAGGTCATTCTAGATAAAATTCAGGATCCGAATATGAAGGCGTTTCTAACACACGAACTGAAAATGCGAAACTTAAAGTGAACTTGTAAAAAGATTGTTCAATATGTAAAAAAATTGTACATTATGTAAAAAATTGTCAAGGTGATTGTAAAAAATAGCAATCTGGTTGTAAATGTCGAAAAAATAAAGTTGTTGAAGTTAAGGGGGTATTTTTTGGCACCCTGAATAAAACTTTTTAATAAAATTAATTTATATAATGTAGAACGCCATCTGTAGATTTTAATAGCAACTATTAACCTTTCTTCCATCAAGTTATCATAATACTCGAAATCCACAGATGTTTTCTTTTCAAATATTAATAAGAAGTTAACAGTTACAATAATTTTATTTTAAACAACATATGATTTCAATTATACCCAATTATAAACGTTTATTGCAATTTTACTCAAAATGCGTATTAATTTTATGCAAACTTTACTTCAATTTTTTTTATCACGTAAATGGGAATTTTATTCTTGAACGAATTTGCATTCATTTTACATAAACTAGATTAAAGTAGGGTGCGCTCCGCGCACCCCAATTTAATCTAGTCATATCCTTTATTCCTAACCAAAGTTGGGCAATAACTGCACTGAGAAAAAAAACCATCATATTAACTGAATTTTACCTTTTAAAATAGCTTACTTCATA
>JABFPB010007921.1:0-10552 GCA_022817645.1 Ceratoteleas bidentatus | reverse complement strand
AAACAACCAATAATTGAACAAATAAACTCCTTTGGGCAAATATTGGCCAATTCTAGGACTACTTGGTTCACTGGGTAATAATATGACTGTCACAAGATAAATTTCAACAAGAAGACATTCCTCTTGTGGTGGAATTGATATTTTTAAGAGTGTTCATATTAAAGCTATTTACACTAGAAAATAGCCCTTTGTCCCGCTTCAATAAGTGATTACTCCGTAAATAAAAGGTCAACTTTGACCTTTATTTCTCTGTCTTATTCCTTAGACTCTGGATAAAAACATATAACTTTTCAAAAAAAACTCATTTTCCTATCTCTCTCACGTTAAACATCTCAACTTTGACAACAAATATCTCGCATATAAGGCGGTCAAAATTGCTGAAATTGTGTAAACCAACTTGATGAACTAATGTACCAAATTCCAAACTCACCAGTGAATTTTTGCCTTAGTACCAGTACTTAATTCCAAACATTTATTTATTTTTCCTACCGTCCTAAATAATATAATAACCTATAAGTTCATCTACATCTTAAAATAACATCCATATACTAATACAATAATAAATCGATAAAACCTCGCGAACCATTCGAAACAGAATAGCACACTGTTACAATCCAGCAGACATTCTATCAGTCGTTTGTCAGACTTCCTCTTTTATTCTCCTCATTAGAATTCTATCAGCAGGCGCGTCAGTAAAACGTTGGCTAAAATTCGTCATCCGAAAGAATTTCCATTGCCGTTCGAATCAATTGCCTGAGGAACATTGGACTTCTTCCGGATTTCTCCTGGTATCGCAGGAGCAATATGTCTTCGTCAACGGTCGCCATCTTGCGCGCAAAGGGTGGTGGTCGGAGATAGAGCGATTAAGAAAATGAAGATAGATACTGCAGGATAAAGCAGCCTTGAGGAAGGCGCCGCGTTGTATCGGAAAGAGACTAGGGCCGGGGGTGGGCGCGGCGGCGGGGAAAGTGATCAGCAAGAAATAGCTTAGAAGAGAGCTTCATCGCGCGGAAGATTTCTCGGGCGTCGGCTTAATCATTCGGAATCATTCGCGAGGCAGGTCGATCAATTTTATGCATTCTTCGGCGCCCTCGCTCCCGTCTGAATTAGTCACGTAAACGAATGCATTACTTGCAACGACAATGGCGGCGCATTCAGCCCGGCTGATTCAATTAACTGTTAAAATGTTGATGGCGATCGAACGAACAAATGACATTGATTGTCTGCGCGTCGAAGTTCGCGCGACAAGTTAAATTGACGGGCACTTTTTCCCCCGCGACGAAACATAAGTTCCTTAAGTAAAATTGGACGAGTTTAACGACGTCGCGACGACGCGGGGGTGGCGCATAATTTCGAATAGAATGCTCTCATTTATCTGCAAAATTTCTCGCGCGCACAGACACGGGCGCACACACACAGAGCAAGACGCGCGGGGAAACTTGAGCCATTTTTCCCCCCCGTTAGCAGACTGGCAATGGTACCATCAAACGTTGGTAACGCCTGAGGACACCAAAGACCATATCCTCAGCGGGACGGGGCGGGGTCGCGCGCAAGATGATATTTTCTTATCTTCTCATTACTTAATTTTACGATCGATTCTGATACCACCCCAAGCGTTGCCATGGCTACCCCTCTTAAGTGCGCCATAAAAAGATGAAAAGCATGCCGGCATATTTCCCCGCGCGCACTTCTTCCGAGTCGCGCTATAACGTTGTTCGCCCGCGCCGCGCCCCCGATCGCTTTGGATGGGCCGCCGCGCCTTAAGTTCCGGCTCTTCCATAAAACGGCGCAATTCACTTTGCGCACTTTTATGACAACTTCGAGCGCCCGTTTATATAACAGCCGGGTACTCGTGCAGCCCGAAAACACGTGATGCTTTTCGCGAACGAGCAGACGCGGAGCCAGTTTCGATCTATACTCAACTTTTTTAATTTATTAGCGTGTTATCAAACGTTTCAAGTGGGTTCAGCTGTTTATTGAAATAAACAATTTTCGGAGTGTGTAAACAATACACTGAGATAAATTTACTTACCCACATAGGAAAATTTTGCAATATTTGCAGCATTTTAGCGCAATTTTATTTTACTGCATCCATGAACACTATACTCGATTTCTACGTATATGGGCAATTTTTGCATACAGCCACATTTTCGTGAGTTTTTTTCTCTGTGTACAAACTTATGATGCTGCATGTTTTCCTGTCAGGGTAACTCCATTTACTGTAGTGAAGTAGAACATTACGTGTTTATGTATATGCTTTGTGTATATATTTACTACAATGAGGTAACATTTCCTACAACTTTTTTATCTCCGTAAGCAGTTTTTTCGCCAGCACTAGTTGGCAAACACATTCACTTGCTGAAAAGAATTATTGTGGTTCCGTATTTAAATGATATCTAAATGTTCTTACAAAGGTAGAAATAATTATTCACTATGGCCCTGTCCTTGGCTTTATTAGGAATATTTTGGACACAGTCGAGACCTCGCGTGTGAATAAAATGTTATTTCCTAGATAAGGTAGATTAAGATAGCTGTAAACAAAGTTATACGAAATTTCAATGTGAGCTGTTAATAAAAATATAAAGTCGTTTCAAGTCCCAGTGTAATTATAAAATAAAGTTTGTATCTTTAAAATAATGGATCCGTAATGGTGTCGTTAAGAACACGTGACACTCGAACATGAAGTCGTATTTTATTTTTATCTTCCTTACGGTGCTTTTCCCCAAACTAAGCAACTAAACTCATACATTAACTTACAAGATCACCGTAGATACTTGAGTATGATTATAAACAAAATGTTCGTCAGTGTTATAGAACATTCATACTTCTTTATGGTGTTCATCCCCAAAGGTACGGTAAAAAGCCCCGAGAATGAATACAAAAGCAGCCTAAGTATATCGTAACCATACATAATAAACATTGAAAATACGGGCACACCAAAAATAAGTATCCCAATATTTTTGTCGCACCCTGGTCCCGTCATTCGCTTGTTTAATTAAACAAATCTCTTTTTTTCGAATACCCCGCGCATACTCAACTGCACAAAAACTTATTAATTAATTGCAACCCTAACGGGAGCGTATGTGGTATAACTTAATGCTAATGCCCATCGTGTTTGCCCCGAAATTTCAGGTAAAATTTCAAGGATTTCTTTTGCGAAATTCAAACGAGACCCATACGTAAACGTGGAATTTAATTACTGCATCCGGCTCAATTATAATCGCAGCTGATTCTTTACAAGATGTATTTATGGTAAAACAAATATTGGCTTTGGTGAAGAGATGAGCCAATTGGGCTACTCGGAGCTCGGAAAAGTCTTGCCCGAGAGCAAAAAGTCCGGGAATATGTGTAAAATCTTGATGACGAGGTGGGATGGTGTTTGAGTTGGTGGGGGAGGGGGTCGGCATATCGCCGTTAACGTTCGACGTGGATGTTTTTGTCGGCGGTTTGTGGCCGGGTAGTAAACAAATGATACGCCCCCGCGCTCACCCCTTGTGCTCGCTCAGACGAGGATGCACTTGCTCTTCGCTTCATCCCAACCTCCGTCATCCATTTCCCACCCTCGCGTTCCGTCGTATGTGTACGCGAGACACCTCGCCCGACTCTGTACCCTTGTAACATAATCGCTCCACTAAAGCAACTTAAAAAGGAGACAATTTGCCAGGCTACAACGCGACATCGTTATCTTAAAAACGCCCGACAAGTTATTTGTAAATGAAAAGAGACACTTGCGGTTTACTGTTGCTTTTAACAATTTGTACTTTATTTTCTGCAGTTGATTCATTTTAACGTAGGTTGGCTGAAGTTCCTTGTTTGATATACTATACGCGTGATGCATTGTTTAAAACAAATTATGCGAATGAAATTGATTTTTTTAAATAATAGTGTATGACTATAAGTCATCGATTAGATCAGTACTTGGGTAAATTTTGCGGGAAAATGGGTTCAGTTTAACGTTTTTAAATGTCGAAAAAGTAGAAATAATAGTATGGATTTAATATTTTATTTGTACCAATACTGACCAATGTTTGTCAGTATGTTGTTGAAGAATAACCGAAGATGTTTTAGTAATAATTTCAACAATTAGATGGGTATCAGAATTTATTCATGCGTATTAAAATTGTATAAAGATACAATAAAACGGAACCACGGTTTCGTGCAAAGAAATTGAAAAGTACTTGTGTTGGGAAAATAATTAAGTATTTTATGCTTGACTTAATCCGTTTCACTCTTTTCAAAGCTAATAAGCTTTGTGCACATAAAATAATATCTGGTAATGGTAAACAGTTTATACAGAGAATATTCTATATTTTAAGTTGTTAAAAGGAATATTAAATGGAATTATGAATCTCAGCAGAACATTTCCGTATAAAGAGACCAATCTTATAATTTGCTGGAAAGCCGAAAAGAAAATTGAAAATACGTTATAGTTCGTGGTTACTTTCCTCCGTAGATTAGACTAGAAGCTCAAATTTAAATCAAAACAAATTATACAATTCGATACCAAAGATTAAGTATCTAACGAATCCTGTATACTTTTTCCGAGAACTCAAATTTGTAACTTAAACTTTTCCGTTCATAATTTTGAACTTTAATGTTCGCAACAACAAAAGAGACTATTACACTAACTAAAGTTTGTCATGATGTTAACGAAACAATTGTAAACAAAGTCCTAACTGTGATATAATTACGACTACCCGAATTACTTACTGCAAAATCAATGTTCCAAGACAAAATAAAAAATATATGATTCCTCTTTAATTTAATAACCTTAAAAAAACCATGTTTGTATCTCTGCTTTAGGACTCCAACCAATCATATATCTTTCGGTTTATGTTGATTATTTTCGGTATGTCTCTTGTCTTTTCATATTTGACCATCCTCTCCTCTGAAATGATTTTCTTTAACTCAATTTCAAAGTTTGAAATAAAAGCAAAGTTTCCCGGGCCCATATTTTTCACGAGTTAAAACATAATGCCGTAACCTGTGACCAAAGCGATAGCGCGCGTTTGTCGCAAAAGTTTTACGGTTTGAAATTTGAAAGTTGGCGATGCTGGGCACGTTAGCTGTAGTGGGGTTTGGTCTCATAGAGTTTAAGGTGGTAGTTTGGCCAACGCCGTAAATTTTCTCCGCGCGAGTTAAGGGCTGCGAGCGACCGTACGCGCCTCCGCCACATATCTTTCTACCATCTCCTATCAATAGTGCCTTACCGGAACTTGCCTTTAACTTGTTCAACCAAAAATAATGGAAACTGCTGATCAGTGATCTGGCCGATGCTTAACAGCCCGCTTTACCAAATTATAAGCAAAATTCGTTTGACATTTTGCTTTAATTCCATGTTACGTACGGCCCCGCGAACTTCAATTTCATTAATTTGAATTACCTTTAATAATACTGATTATAACCAGGATAACAATATTCTTGTTATACTTCGGTGTACGTTAATCTTAGCCGGTGCATAAATTAGGAATAAAATGCAGTGCTCGAGTGCGAATGTTGTAATTAAATGTAAATTAAAAACTAATCAGCATCTTTCAATCAAACAGCATCCATAAAATTTGCATGAAATAGTTCTCATGCTGAAACATAATAAACTGCCAACGGTAACGCACGTCTATAATTTGTACCACAATCATGTTCGAAAATTCATTCAATTACAATCGTACAATGACGATTGCGCTGAATTACTAAAGTTTCGTTAAACTGCATGACTAGCTAAATACGCTAATGGCATTATGTTATTAACCATTTTGTTTCTTGCAAATTCAAGAATAATTCCTTCTCAATTCAAGTGGACTTCAATTTCTTATATTGGAAAGCATTTTCACTGCTGCTCAAGACGTTCTCAATTTCTACGTTCTCTAAGAGTTCAGTGTGTTTTTAAACGTTTTTCAGCTTGGAGTATCCTTTTTCATGTATAAATATATAGATGTATATATAATGAAACGTCGCGAGAAATCTCACCCTATTTGCGTCTTCGTCTTTTCTGGCGGGTGTCCTTCTTCGGCGAGAGCTCTCTTTCTCGCAAGCCCCGTCTACCGCATCCTTTTGCAAGGCAGCACTAAAGCGGACGTAGTATGCAGATTCATGAAATAAATGCCTGAAAGTTTCACTATAACTCTGCGCGCAAAATCTCCAGCTCGTCCTCTCGGCCCTCCCATGCCCTCCCTCGCGACCTCCTTCGTCCGCAGAGAGCGCCACGAAGCCACCGCATTATTTAGTACTTCCGCGTAGTCCGCGGAAAATGGCCGGAAAACCTGCCGGAAAAACCAACATTCGTCCAAGCTGCGAAGATGGCTTTTACTTAGATAATGCATGCTCAACTGCACACAGCAACTGCGCCCAAGTTGCGACGCGAAAAAATGATAGATGGCTGCGGGATGTTGCGCATTTAACATCCGAATGTTATTGTTCGGGCATTCATTTTTCGACTAATGTAGTTCAAACAGAGGTTGGCATTGCAAATTCTCGCGCTTCAATTATTCGGCGAGAAAAGCTATACGTAAATATGTCAGCTACTTTTTATACATTTTTAAGGGTTAGTGGTTTAAGCGGATTTGGAGAACTCTATTGACTTTCTTGTTTAAAATTGTGTAAGTACAAGTCATGTTTTGCACGTGAGATAATTTTTAGCTATAAGTATATTTTTTGTATATTGCGCTGGGAGCAAAGGGTATGTCAAATCAACATTAAAATTAAAGTAACATGAGCTGTGTTGTTTCAACATAGCAATATGTTCGATCGATAAAATCACCATGTTAACTCAGCATGTTATCGCATAGCAATGACTATATTACAAAGTAATTCCAACATGTGAGGCTAACTTCATTATAAATGTAAACATAACCTCATTTTTCAGTTGCATCTGATGATTTTTGTGTTGGATCAGCATATTTTTTCCAGTGTGTAAAAAAATCCGTAATGGTGTACAATATTACCCAAAAACGTGTAATTTTTAATGTGTCGAATTACACAATAAATGTGTATTCCTGCAACCAGGTAACCTTTTGTCTTTACAGTGTAGAAGTTTTAGCAGAATGACTAGCAACAAAACCTTTTTGTGTTTTATTCAGGACTGTTTAAACATTATTTCCTGTCACTTCAATTAGAAAATTTACAGAAATCTGTTTTCCATTTACACGATAATTCGGTTCGAATTCAATCGTATCCGCATTTTTATTATTTATCTCGTTAAAAATTACCTACGGGCAATATGATTTCTCAGTTAATTGCATGCCCATCATTTTCGGTTATTTGAACACAGCGTTTAAAAGTCATTATAAACTGTAATATACGTCAGAAGATTGAATTGTGTTTTAAATAATATTTCTGTAATATATTGTGAAATATCTCCTGTGATATAAATTTTGAGACATTTACATTATCTGAAAGAATTACATATATTATAATAAATATGAAATTCATGAGTTGTTATATTTGCATTTATTATTTTCTATAAATATTATTGGCACTTATTCTTTAGGTGATCAATTCGTCTCACTCTACAAATACTGCAACTCTTCAGAGTATCTAATTTTAAGATACTACTTAGATTATGAACTGTATTTAAGACGTCATAAACCGACTTAACCGAATTACACTGTTTACAGGTAATTAAACGATATGTTGCAGAATAATATTTGTGAACGATTGATTTCCCTGAAAAAATAATTTTATTTCATCATTGCGGATCGGAGTAATGCTTCTTTTATACGTGTTCGCTTGTATCACGTCAGATTAAGCAATTTTTAGGCGCAAGTGCGAAAAGGGGAAAAAAGAAAACACGAAAGGGGTAAAAAAGGAAAATGGATGTGCTCTCGGGTATTTAAAATCCGATTGAGGGGATTTAAATGGAGAGGAAAAAAAGCTGAACTGGCAAGTTATCTCGTTTTTTCG
This sequence comes from Ceratoteleas bidentatus, assembly GCA_022817645.1. Lineage (NCBI taxonomy): Eukaryota > Metazoa > Arthropoda > Insecta > Hymenoptera > Scelionidae > Ceratoteleas > Ceratoteleas bidentatus. The sequence continues at coordinate 2,656 of JABFPB010007921.1, read as the reverse complement.
CTCCCGGCTGGTCTTGTCTCCCCACGTTTTTTCCCAATAAATGCGGCCAATAAAAATAACGACCAGCAACCGCAAGCACCTCGACGCTTTACGGAGGTTGAGTGGAAACCACAAGCCACCCACAGGGAGTATACAACTCGGCATATCCTACATCCTTTGACCACCCGAACCTCTCTCCTTTTGCATCCGATTCGCGTGCAGTGACTCGCTTCCTGAAAAATTGCTGTTCGATTTTCTGCACTGTGCCGCAGAATCAATATAATCGAATGCTGTCACAGCGACTTGTCCACCTATTGTTCCAAATAATTTACAAACAACGATGTAATTTCTTTATCGGACAAATTGTGTATTCCATACAGCTCCATTGCTACCAAAAAATTGTCGCTGATTAATAACAATATCGACAAAGCTCACTTTATTGCATGATCGTATAAAATAGAACGTAAAAGTAAACCAACAATAACTATTAATTCTTTTAATAGCCGTTGTTTTATTGTTCATAATTTTCGTGGTTTCCGTATATCTCAAAAGGAACACAATAAAAAAATTTTCACCGAGAAAAATTGTTGTGTAACAACTGTTATATATTATATCAATCATACAAAAATTAGACATGAAAAAAGATAGAAAATAAAAAACTTCTGGTCAAGGGTGTTTAACAAGCAACACATATTTCGAAAGTGTGCGCATAGATTAACTTCGAGATGTGAAAATCTCGTTTTCCATTCTGTTTAAGTAAGGAGAATTAGCCGGAGACGTGAAAAAGTCTTAATAATGCTCGGAACGGAAATTCGCGTGAGCCAACGCATGCACACGTACAGACACAGGAGTGGCGAAAATTGCAAACGTGCTTAGCAGGCTGCTCGTGTATGGTGGCTCCTGGGCGTTGCTCAATGTGTTTGTGCATTCCTCGGGGAGGTGAGAGGACTCGCGCTAATCTAGCGAGATTAAGATAACCCCTAAAAATGTTCAGCTAAGTCGCCAACTTTGTCTGCAAGATGTGCTTAAAACGTGAGAATCCACCCTCTCCAAACTGGCGAACGTTTCCTGGCGCTATGGACTAACTGTATCAACGATGCTATTACTATTTATACGCCGGTATAGAGCAGTAATCAAGATGTCCTCGCGCATCTTACCGCTTGCTTCTGACAGTTATATTTGTCATAAAAATTTAGCCCGTGAGCTCATTAGAAGCACCTATGCTCCTTATACTGACTGCGAGTGGTGTGCTAAATGGCGTTTCACGTTTTGTAAACTGAGGCAAAACATTTGTTGCAAAGCTACAAAGTTGAACAGTAATCTACGTGAAAATATTGTCTCAAGGACAGAGGGTACGAAGATCATTCGAATGATCGTTTGAACAAATTGTTATAAATTAACGATTTTTTTATGGATATTTTTAATATATTTTAGACAATACTAAGATAAAAAACAATCTTGGTGAGGTCTAACTTTGCCCGATTGTAAATGTCTTCCTGAGTCAATGAAAATCAGGCGTTTCATCAACTTGTTTTGAATTTTAACTATCTACTGTTTTTGGCATGATGAAAAAATATAACAAAGTGTACAACGAAATTTACATCGCGTTGAAAGCCAGCCTCATGTCTTCACTTGCAATATCGCTACCGTCGTGACAGCGTGTCATTGAACTACATGCAATGAAATTACTCTGCGCGTTTCCGCAACCGTCTTAGTATTCGCTTAGATTAGTATATAAGTATGTATGCACGCATATACAGATAACGCACCTCCAAGTGCCGCGTTGCTTAGGTAGATTTTAATTAGCTTACGATTGATCAGAACAAACACATTTGTTTATTAACGAATTTCATATATAATCATTGTCATCAAACGAGGATGATTTAATCAATTTAAAATCGTAAATTTCGGTTTAATACATTTAATTCTGAATTGTTTAACAATACCATATTGAATTACTTTTATCATATTAAAGGATGATGTATTAATCAATGGCAAATATAAATTTATGGCAAAAATGTATTACAAAAATCAATTTCGCGTCGAAATAATTGTAATTCCATTATTAATTTGGAGATATTATTTGCAAACGTCTGTTTGTTTTATCTTTGGTATAAATGGGTGCAAATTGCTTGAGTGCGTTAATTAATTGTAAGTACCTAAAATGTAAAATGATTAAAGTTGCGAGACACGTTTTTTCACGACAGGAACACAAAAGTGGACCGCAAAGTCTATTATATGTCGATACACTTGTCGAGCTGAGGTAATGTTTCGCTAAAGGATGATACGAGAATGTTGGGAAATGCAGAGGTAGCCGATCTAAGAGGCTCGGATAGCAATTCATTTGTCAAGTCGCTCGTGACGCTGCGGTTTGTTGATAATTTCGTTTAACAATACCCTCCCTTCCCGCGAAAATAACTTATCGATCGAGTGGAACACTACCATTCTCGTTCGGTATAATACTCCCTCTAGTAAATTTAATGATTGCACCTATTCCTCAATGGATTGCAAAAATCAGTTTTTTCTCGACGCCAAAAAAGACTTCTTTTCACATATTACAATTATAACCCCTGCATTCTAAATTCACTAATTTAAAAACAACTACACTGTAAAAACAAGTGTTTTATTTTAAAACACATTTGTCCTCGATTTTAAAACACTTTTATGCGTTTTATAT